>VWZK01003933.1:298539-444250 GCA_013396935.1 Baryphthengus martii | reverse complement strand
TTTTTCCAGAGCACAAAAAGGCAGAAGAAAGCCTGGAGAGCAAACCAAAGCAGGACTGTGCAAAGGTCAGCAATTCAAATACATGCTTATGAATTATAGAAAAGGTTGAATGTTCCTGTGTCCTCAGCTGCTAGGGTGTTTGACCTGCAGTAAAGTTTTGGACACAAAACAAGGCAAACAATTTCTCTTCATTTACAAAGTGAAAAGTTTTTCTTCCTGCTATTCTTCCCA
Organism: Baryphthengus martii; assembly: GCA_013396935.1. Taxonomy (NCBI): domain Eukaryota; kingdom Metazoa; phylum Chordata; class Aves; order Coraciiformes; family Momotidae; genus Baryphthengus; species Baryphthengus martii. The sequence goes on along the minus strand of VWZK01003933.1, from coordinate 444,019 downwards.
ATGAATGCTGCATTGAAGACTTTCAGAACCTATGAAATACTCCCATACATTTATTATTTTATTTAGCAGCAAAACCAGAGAAGATAATCACAACTGAAAGTATTTACTAATGAGTTAAAGTACTACAATTATTCTAATAATTATTTTTCTAAAATCTTTTAGGGGAGGGGAGAGAGTGAGAGACTGTGTTGATGGTTTCTATGAATAATGACATTAATTCTGCAATAGTACTAACCTGAGCACAAATATTGGATGTATTGGTAATGCTCAAAACATCTGCGTGGGCCTGGATATTGAAGTTCTTTGTAGACAAAGCTTAAAATGATTCCAGAGAGCTGCTAAGTGAGAACTTTAAGATTAAACTGTTATCTGATGTTACTTAATGACAGTATCGTAAAAAAGTTATTCTCTCCTAATTTTTTTCTCCCTAAACATAGGATGCATTTGCATGTGTGTATACTCTCTGGAAATTTGAGCAAAAGTGTTCACGATGTGTTTGATAACGAAGAGGAAACTAAAGTGGTATTCAAGTTTTTATTGCCCAAAGCAGCACTGTAGTTGTAGCTCAATAACATATGTCCTGTTTTTGGTGTTAAGAAGGAGCTATTTTTTTTAATAATCAGTTTACTATCACTCAGCTAGAGTAAGGTTGGTTCTGCAAATTTTATTTTACAATACCTGCTGTGTATAGCAAACATTGTGCAGAAAAAATTATTTGAATTAAAAGAATTTTACATTGTAGTGGCAAGTTTCCTAAAGCAGAATTAGTTGTGTTTATTTTTACACAGAAAATGTTTTATTCACATCAAGTTAAATTTTGAGTGCTGCTATTTTGAAGTTATTTGTGATCTAAACCAATTTGACTGTTGTGAACTTTCTCCTTGTTACTTTGGCTTAAAGCCAATTGCATGGAGTATTTTGAAAAATTAGTAACAAAATCTACTGGAAATATATTATGATCAACTTCTAAACTACTTAAAATAGTGTTTGTAATGGAAATATCAGTAGTCTTTATTTACACTACCACAAATATATTAAAATGAAATGGGTATGTAACTAAAAAAAGGGAGTCACACTTACAGAAATGTGACTTACTTGCTTATAATCAATCAGCTATGTTACAGTGGTCACCAGTAAAGCCAAGTTTATATGTTATTACATACTCTTTTTGTATTTCAAAACAGAGAGATTTAAGATACCAGGATAATTTACTATAGGAGACCAAAACACCAATGTACACAGTAAATGGTGTAGAATCTCCCAGGAGATGAACATTCAGTCTGTGAACATTAGTTACAATGCAAAGGTAAAGGTAAAACATTTATATAGTTCCTACAAAACATGAAATGTGAGGGATCTTTTTTTCTATTAAAGCACGAAGGCTGGAGATCAGAAGATCTTTCTGAATCTATTGTTTTGAATGTGGATGAAATGCTTCAGAGTGCTTTTGTTGAGCTAGCTCTAGAATGGAGATAAAAACACTGCCCTGTAGGTCTCTTAAAGCTCGTGAGAATAAGAGTTGTTATTGTCAGTGAACAATAGAGAAGTTGATGCCAAGGAAAGTCAAATGATTTGCCTGTGCTAACAGAAGAAGGGAATTAATGCAGGTTCTATTTACTAGATAGATGCAACAGCAGAGTTGATTACTATTTCCAGAGGAGTTTGGAGACTCTCAGCTATAAAAAGGCTTATAAACTATAAACTGAGTTTGAAAAAGAAATATGCAATCTTGTCCACTTAAGCATCATATGCAATTGCACAAGAGGTTTAAATATTCTGACAGAAATACCGATATCATGTATGTACCTCCTAATCTCTCCAGTCAGAGCTTTAGCAGCTTTCTATTCTTGTATCAGAACATCATAAAGATTTGCAAATTTTTTTTATCCCTTCTGCTTTATCCTAGCCTTTAAAAATATTATATTATTGTCTATGTTTAATTATTACGGTAAAATTAAAAAATGACACTCAACAGGCAGATTCTTGGATCATAATTCCATTCTGAGATATACTGGATGATAATATGTTTTCCTGTAAGTGGGTTTTAATTGGTATAATGCTTTACTTTCCTACTCTTTTCATCAGAATATCATTAAGATCACTCAAACAGCTGGCATGTAGCACTCAGCAAAAATGAGAACTAATAAATTAATGTATCAAATAATTAAAGCTATTAGTTGCTTTGTAACAGTTTTCATCAACAATATTTATTGCTGCACACAGACTAGCTCTAAGTATCAATGTGCATTAATCTTCATGACAGAGCAGCCATTAGATAGGAAAACACAGATAATAGACGCTCACTTTCCAACAATGCTGTTCAGACACACTAATTTTTCTGCAGTGTGCTATGCAGGTGTGGCCAATGTGATAGACTTATCCAGTGTCTTAGCTGAAAACACTTTTTAAAGTGACTTATAATATCACATTATTCAGCAAAAATGTCCAAAAGATGGTCATACCAAAACCCAAAATAACTGTCTTTATCTTATTATATCGCCTCTTAACGAAATTTCAGAGGCTCTGATTACTTATTTGTCTTTTCAAAAGCAATGTTTTGATAAGTGTGCTGTTAGAATGCATAATTCATTGTATCCCATTCACCAATACAGATGAAGATGGCATACAGGCAACCTACGTATTTTTCCACAATATTAGTATGCAGGCTACTACTAATAAGTCCCTGTATTTGCACGAATCTCATTTTGTCAGTCCTACAATTTTGCAATGTAGAAAACATCTAAACAACAACAGACCTGACTTAGACTTAGAAAGAGAGCACTTGGTGTGTGTTTGTTTGGGTTAATGTATGAAAAGTTCTTTTTACATACAGATGAACTAAAGATAACACCTTTAAACATGGATGTTGATAATTCCCTATCACAAAATGTTAAGATAATTCAACATATTAAGAAATCCAGAGCTAAAAGACACTAATGAGTAAGAACTGTTTCCCTCTTTGCTTTATACGATTCTTGCATTACTTTAGACATACTGATTAACATATTTATCAATCCTGTTGCACAAAGGTGTTAAAATTTAATTATTAGTGAAGACTGAAATAACCTGAGATCCTCAAGGAAATAGATAACTGCAAAATATGATTTCACTTCAAAGGACCTACTTTATTTTATTTAAAATTATTTTCTTCAATTATTGGCAAGTCACACCAGAGTGGAAAAATAACAAAGATAGCTCCATTAATCTAAACAAAATACTCTATAAATCAGTGTGCTGTGTATTTCTAAAGATATATTGTACCGATGTCCCTTAAAACTTCATGATGAAAACAGTGTTACCGAAAAAGTCTTGCGCTCACACTTAGACTGAAAAACCAAGACTCTTGGTTATTTTGTCATGTTCCTGAGAAGCTGTGCAGCTAACAATGTTACAAACTCATATACTCACCTATAGTTTAGAGAAGGAATGGTCACATAGGAAAATGCTCAATTTTTATGAAAATGTACTTCTAGAATATCGTACATCCTTTTAAAACAATGGCTCAGTATATTTCTTTGTGGGACTCTCAGAGAAAAAGGAAACAGATTTTTGATAAATAGAATTTGAATGCTGAAGCTGTATTTCCTGACGAGTTTATCTCTTTGGATCCAGTCCTGTTCTCTGTCCCCAGCCATAGCCCCTTGCATACCTGCACCTTACATAACCCGAACCCCCATAACTCCTATCACGTGCTCGTCCTCTTTCAGCAGCCTTGGCAGCAAAGGCAATGGAAATCTGACTTCTCCAATCACAACTTCTCCAGAATGCTGTGTATTCCTTTACATTGCCTCCTGTGGTGGGACACAGTGTTTCCTGCATGCCTGTATAGAGTGCCAACTGATGGGTGCACGTGACATCGGAGAACAAGAAAAGTCTGTAATTCCAGGTAGGATGACTTTTTGTAGGACTAGTCCATGTCTGGACCGTTGTGAGGGATCAAATGCAGGCTCCACGAAGCCACATGGCGAGGTTAGCTGGTGAGCGCAGGCGGCCAGCCTCTGCACAGACATGCTGTCTCAGGCAGCAGAGACTCCAGCGTGGTTCCTGCTTAGGTTTGAAACACAGGCCAGGTGAAGTGAGAGCTTAAGAGGAGTGTGAAGTGCAAAGGGTTTATGCTGCCTGTGTGAGACAGCGTTTCTTAAGTGGTAACATGGCAGATCTGAGTGGGATGATGGTTTTCTGAAGACTGCAAGAAAGCTACAGAATGAGTAGCTGTTAAGCTAAAAGAGTAAGGTGAGTGCTAAAGGAAAGTGGTTGGAACTGGAACAGAGGAGTTTGGGCCAAAGCCAGGATGAGTGGGAGGAGATGAGGGAGGTGCTCAATGCATCTTAGCTGGCTCAATGTTTTGTATTTGCAAAGCAGTCAAGGTCTTCTAACGGTGCAGAGCAGCGTGGGCTGCAGCATCATCGCCAAGTTGTCATGTTGCTACTGAATAAAAAGGAAGATATAACTGGAGTAGACTTCTCTAAGCATCTTTTCGGTTGTGGTTTAAATCACTGATGGTTTTGCATGAACTAGCAAAGCTCTCAGGTTGTTGCCAAAAAAGTATAACAGTGTATGGCTTTATTTTGATAGATGGTGTAAATCTTGACCCAAATTTTCAAACCTTTGCAGAAGTCATGCTATGTTCCTGCAGCCTTTCATGTTTCTCCCCAGTTTTGTACCAAACGACAGGCATGTGTACATATGTAATTTGAGACATTTCAAAACATCTGGCTGAATTTTTGAGACATATGAGTTCCTAACAGACTGTTGTAATCTGTGCGTAAAGATATCTGGAATAGGATTTTCTTCAGAGAACTGAAGCCTCCTTGCAGAGAGCTGCACTTCACTGCATAATGTCAACGTAATGGGGCTGATTTAAGGATGCTGTGTTTGTCCTCAATATGATTTTCCTTGTACTAACAGCCCCAGTTTAAATCTCATTGTAGGATTGTCCTGTTATCGAAATCAGTAGAAAGTAAGCCGGGTTTTTGAACCTTGTGAGGATTCTCCTGTTCTTGAAATCAGTAGAAAGTAAGCCAGGTTTTTGAACCTTGTGAGAGTAACTTGTTCTCTTTGGATGCTAGTCAGTGCTTATTGCCTCGCTATCAAAATGCAGCTTCAGCTCTTTAAAGAAAGAGCTACATGTGGTGAAATTCTCTTTACTCTCCTTGGAAATGAAATTCTAAACTCTTCAAAGTAAGACTTCTATTTCAAGGATCTTCTGGCTTAAAAGTGAGTTCATTTCCCATTTAAAGACTGTGTAACATTCAGAGCTCAGTGATGCAGTGTCTCGTTAACAGAACACCCTGCTGAATTGTCTCCTATGGACAGCTATTTCTCTGCCTCAGTATACTGGAGGTGTTTGTTCCTCCTGCACCTGTCAGTGTGTATGGGCACTCGTCAGTATATGTGGGTAACAAAGCTGGTATCTCTTTTGATTGTAGCCACTGTGTATACCTGACCTACAGCTGTTTGGTGCTATTCCTTAAGGCTAACCTAACTATGCAAGGGAGAATTCCTCCTCCAAAGAGATTATGGCTAAGCTCCTTATAACCTAGCAGTTTTGAAGGGCAAGAATAGATTCTTGGGTCCACTGGCAAAGCCTTCAAATTTAAGTAGGAAATAGAGTAAGATCAGGGACTAGCACGTAAGCATTGTAGAAAGATAAACGTGTTTTTGGCTTTTTGGCTCTTGAGGACACAGCTTGGCCACTGACTTCATAAGCTGGAGCAGTATTTCGGTTTATACACAGACAGGTTTTGTTATGTTTTATTCTTTGAACATCTGTAAAATATACAAGGTTTCATAAATACCTGAGAAGTTTGGAAGGTTTGGAAAGTTACTCCAGTTACTCTCTAGAAAGGGAATGAAGTGGGTAAACTGCGAACAGAAGTACAAATCAAAATATTGTCTCTGGATTCAGCCAGTGGCATCAATGCAGTTGATACTGTGTGGTTTTCCACTTACACCTGAACAGTCATTGGAAAGAAAAACCATAGCCTATAAAGAGGTACTTGTCCAAGCTGTAGTTATACAAATACAAAATAGTTTTGGGCATAATGCTTTAATCATTGTGGATGTCAGCTGTATATGGAAATCAGTGATTTTAATTACCACAGTCTCTATATTATAATTATTTCAATTTGATTTCATTTATAAGTAATCTGCTATAGACATTAATTACCAACAACTAAATTTTGATCAAACTCTTTCCCCTTCTCTATAGAAATCTTTAAACTTCCAGCACTGTTAAAACTTTCTCTTCTCACCTGATGATTATAGGTTAGAAGTCTTATTAGCAATTTAATTATTCTTCTTAGAAGCCAAGATAATTATGACTGACTTGACTTGGCTTCCGTTAAAAGTCTCTCTCAACGATTTTGCCATTGACTGTAGTCCAATATGAGAGAAGAAGAGTTTATAATCAACAAAATCATACCTCAAAATTGTGCAGGGATGAAAGAAATTGAAAGAACAATAGTGTTTACAATTTACTGAACACATGGTACTTTTGTATGGGCTATCAGTCCCCTCTAAATACATATAGGCTGTATTCTATAAAGCTATATTCACTTTCATAGTTGTTATTCAAATGAATAGCTTGACTAAAATTTGTGCCGTAAAGGGCAGTAGACGAAGATCTGACAAAAAGCTGGACTGACATTTATAAGATCAAGCTTTTGTTCCTGATTTTATCATATCCATGCTCCCTGTCCAAATACTTACTTGCTTACTTAACTTTAAGATTAATTTGAATTTACTGAAAGGGTTAGTGCATGTCTCAGAGGTATGGGATGTTCTCTAGGGGAAGAGAAGACAATCATGTAGGCACTTATAAAGAAATACAAGAAGCTGAAGGGGCAAAATGCTTGAAGATGATTTGGTGAGCTAGTCATATTAGAGATGCAGATAAAAGAGAGTCTCGAAAAAAGACAACACTAAAGGGTTTTTCATAAAAGTTGCATTGTTAGCAGCACAGTAAAAGAAATGATTATTCATTTATTCTTATTATGTCTTCCTCCCAAGAACTAGGAAGTACCAAATAACTGTCTGGCTCACCGTTTCAAAACAAAGAAATTATTATTTCACTTTGCATAATTTTTGAACTTGTGCCCAGGAAGTTTGTATAACAAAAATATGAATGCTTCAAGAAGTGATCAGGCAAATTAGTGGACAAAAGGCTTTCAATAAACCAACCAAATATGAAGATACCGATGCACTCTTTGGCTAAGAAAATCTGTAAGTTGTAGCCTCTTAGAGTTTGGATACCTATGCTGCATAAAATACTACTCAAGCCCACTAGTGAAAAATTTACTAGAGTAAATTAACCTCTGGTCTAACTCATTGGAGCCTTTCTAATTTTCTGTTGTACTATGTTCTACCATCTATAAACACACAAACATAAAGATAAACACATGATTCACAGGACTGAAAGGTTTAGAAGACCAACTCTAAAATGGGCTGGGCAAGGTGGTCAAAAAACAATAGGGTGAAGTGGGAATTGGGAAGTGTAAAAAGGCACTTCTGTTAAGTGTTTTAGTTAAGAGCTCGTATCTTGAAAGGTTTTGTTTAGTTTCAGAAATTCATTGCTGAAGTACTCAGCCTAGTGATACTAAATAATAACTTTTAATTCAACTAAATTTCTCTAAGGCCTTCAGTCTGAGATTGGTCTTGATTTTTTTTTTTCACCTCATAACAAATACCATCAAAAAGTAAAGACATCTAAAATCTTTTGGAAAGTGCCTCAAATGGCAATGGTATATAATTAAACATCCTTGAGTTCATTAGCTTTTAGATACTACAACACTCAGCTCTGTAGAAATACAAAGCTGAAGTTAGAAATGCTGATTACTTCAGGATTACATATTTTCTACATGTTCAAATTCTGGGCAGAAACAGACCTTAAGATCATGTGTGCCCTTGTACCTAGAATAACTCTGAAATCCATGAAAAGTGGAAGTTGATATTTAAAATTTACATTTACAAGTAGGCTGAATCTTGATATATCTACTTGCATGGCATCCATTTCTTAATGCGTATTATTAAAAGGCATTTTTTGAACTTCTTGTAACACTGGGGAGGCTTAGCCTTCTGTTAGGAGAGGCAGTCAGCACCTTGCAAGTTAACACCTATGAGCTCCTCCTCAACTCAATTTTGGGTTTCATGTAGCTATCATTATCAACAGAAGGATCTCTTGGGAGAGTTGTATTTGCATATATGTAAAAAAAGTTATTACTGAGTGATTACTAAGTAATTACTAAAGTTTTAATAATCAGCATGTGCTAGTGTGCTAGTGTCAGCAATGCCATCAGTTGCATCAAATGTCAAGATAGGAAGTGTCGACTATCTTTAATTGCCTCAGATCAGTGGTTTTTATCTGCAGTTAAGTAGGATGGAGATTACTTTACTTAACTCCTAAATGATCCTTTTAAGGCCCCTTCATAAAAATGTCCCATCCGGACGTGTCTGTGGCGCCACTGATCTCCTTATTTCTGTTGTCGTAAAAGGCAGTGAGCAGGCAAATTGCATAGAGGTTATGGCCACTGAGAAGGCTTCAAAGAAAAGCATGACAGATTTTTCAGAGGAAAAGCAGTCGTGCTCATCAGTGTTCAAATGAACATTTAATAATTTACAACAACTGAGTTAAAAGTTTCCCCTTCAATACGTTTCCAAACGCGAATAGATTAAATGGTAATTGCCATCAAGCTTTATGTTCTATTTCATGTACCTAATAAAAGTTTATCTAGTGAAGCTTACTTTGTATCTTTTTGATCTATTCCTGACTGCAATATATTAAAATATTTATCATTGTGCTATGAAATATTAACCATTTTAAAATCATCTGACTAAAGAAAACAAATAATGTTACTTGTTTAACTTTCGATGCATTTCCTAGTATTTAGTTGTTCAGAACTCTCCCATGATATGGCACTACAAATATGGAAGACCCTAGAAATTGTATTCACTCTTATTAAATTGGGCTGTTTTGAAATGCACTCTGCTCACATCTGTCACCACCGTTCATCTGGGGTTTGCAGGCAGAATCCTAGTTTTTTCAGTCTGTAAACAGTTATGATTCTGTTTCAGTACAAGAGAATCTTAGAGAGTTGTTTGTCATTCTCTAGGTTAGTGGATCTTTTAACTATTTTTAGGACAGTAGAGAATTTAATTTTTTTTTTTTAATTTTTTAGGAAATTTCCTAATTATCCACCTGCTCATCCATTCGAAATGATGTAACTTTGTCTGGTAAGAATACCAGCAACTTGCTGGACTATAATGTGAATGATGTAACAATGGAAGGAGGAGAATACTGATCCCACAGATGTGCTACAGTTGCATGGCAGCCTAGTCCAGCCTAACTGCTGGCTGCCAGGGTTACATCACTCCCCAGCTGAGTGGGTTATGTGCTCCCAGGGTGCTCCCTCTTGCTCTACATGAAACATTGCTGTTTCATATCACAGAACTAACATGGCACAAAACTATTTTTTTTTTTTGTTAGTGTCCTGCTGAGTTAGATCTGAAAAGGGTCAGTGAAAGGTCAAACGAGTGCCTGAGAGATTGCTAGGGGTGTGGGACTAAATAGCTGGGAAATGGGAGAACAGGGATTGCAGCACTTGCAATTAGAGCAGTTTAGACATCTATGGAATAGCAGCTTTGAAACTGACACTTGGACAAGATCAAGAGGAGAACAACCTCCTTGCTCCAATCCAATCTTTCACCTTGCTGGGGAAAAATCGCTCTATTAAAGGTCAGGTGTATAAACATCACTACTGAGCCATATCTTTTCACTTCAGAGAAATTAAGTCTGATCACCAGGTTATCAGAGTAAATCTCCTGAAGTGAAGAGCTGCAGTCTGTTAAGAGCCTGGTCCCTTTTAATAAGATGTTAACTATGCTAACTGTCCCCCTTTTCTGTGCCTCATTCTCTGGTTGATTTATGATCCATTATTTTCATTGGCTTCTCCACACAGGTGCTACCTAATTCACAATCCCCGTCCCTTTCCTAGAAGCCTTCTTTCCAGCACAGAGATGCTGAGGTAATGTCCTTGAGTTCTCAGCAATGCCCCTTTAGTCTAGTCCTTCTGCAGGTTCTTCTGTTTCCACAATATTCCACACGCTTTGAAGGCAGCAGTATGGAAAGCAGCTTGAGATTTGATCCCCAGTCTAGGCATGCTGCAGTTAACTATGTAGATCTGTATAACATCTATATAGAAAAAGCACCCTATGCTTTCATCTTCTTCTCTGTGATCTTCATAGAGGAAATATGCTTCTTAAATACTGTATTTAACAAAAATTATTATGTTCTGACATGTTTATTCTAACTAAAATTTCCTCTCCCCAGAGAGATATCAACCTCCTTTTTCTTCAAATCCAGCACCTCATTAAAAAATAATAACATTCCATGATATTCATACTTCAGTGAACAATTTTGTATGTATTCCTGTATCAGTATGGTTATTCTGTGGGTCATGTATTTTGGAATGAATGCATTAACATGTATGTTCGTGTTATCTTAGGTTTAAAAGACCCAGGCTATCAGTATGGCATTACACGTATAAGCCATCAGCGTGCTTCCCCTGAGGCGGGTGGAATCACCGTTATGTATTATCTGAGAATCACGCCCGATAATGCCGTGACTTTGTTTGCAATCTTGCCTTGCTTTTCTTACATCTGTAAGCCATACTTTGCTTTGAGTTCCAGCAGTGGGAGTCAGGATTGATTCAGGGAGAAGGACTCTGGATTTAAATTTGAAGCCATTTGAAGCAGTCTGTTTCTCCTATGTCCAAACTCCAATACGTGCACAACTTCGTTAGTCTGTGTAACAGCCATCTAAGATAGGTGTTGTGAAATCGGTATTTCACACGTACAGACCAGGGGCACATTGTTCCTTGGGGACAACAATGTTCAGCCCCATCAGAACTTTAGCTTTTTCAGTAAATTCTATGTTTTACTTCCCTCCAGCTCCAAGCGTGGCAGTGCGCTTACTAGCACCAGTCCTGGCACCAAAACACACCAGAACTGAAAGCACATACAGCATCTGTGCAGAGGCGCAATCCCACTGTATTCTGACCAGCTAAAAGCATTTAAAATGGCTACTGATAAAAAGATGTAAAATATATAAGGAGATATAGACAGATTGTCTATTTCTCCCCACACAGGCATTTGCAAGAATCCACATGGAAGGCAGGGCATCCCGGTTCTGAATTTCTGTTTCTTTTTACAGACTATAGTTCCCCAGGCACAAGTTCAGTGTGCAGGTATTGCAGGACTCACAGGATATATCTGTGTACAGACATGTCTAACAGATCACTGACCTTCAATGGTGGAGACAATTACATTTATGTATTTAAATCTGTTTAGAAAGAAGTGCATGATGTATTTTTTCAAGAAAGATTTTTTTTTTTCCCCTTTAGAAATGGATGGTAACCTATCTTGTCTTGCTGAATTGCAAATGCGAACTTCCAAAAGCAATTGTTAATATAAATTCCAGAGTTACAATTTCAGGTTTGATTTTCTTTGGCAATTCGATTTGCATGATGATTTTGATCAAATGCCTCAGCTTCTAACATTTGTAACACATGATAAAATGCACACAAAAAAGCGCATATTTAAATAATCATATAATAAGTTGAATGCACACTGTGATAGAATATGAATTATCTAACAGACTGCAGAGCAATACAAGTTCAGTCTGGAAGACAGATACAAGCACTGAGTACAGTTCGAGCATGAAGATAAGAGTGTATTCCTTTGCCTGCTCTAATAAAAACTATTTAAAATGAATGAAAAAGAGTAAAATAAAATAAACTATTCAGAGCTGAATAAAGCATCTGGCTGAAAACTCATTCGCTAATTATTTAAGGTTTATACCACTGAACCAAGATGATTTAAAACAGTGATTGACAATAAATAACACCCTGAATTTAACTCGGTTACAAACTAACTGTTGGTAAGTCCTGTACTCAGTACAGGCCTTTGTGGGCCTCAGGTTCAAGGTCTTTATTTGCTCATCTATATGAGGGTAATAGTGAATAATATTAATCATTGGACCTTCCCTCTCCTTTTGCCCTGTGGGATGATCATGCCTAATGAAAATTCGAGCTCTGCCGGTAAACTGAGACTGGCAAAAGAGTCACTTTTTCTTTGCCTGATTGGATAAATATGCAGCTGGTTTTGGAATCGATTCTTGTGTGCGTGAAATTAAAAGGTGTTATTTTAAAATGCTCTTGTACGTATGCAATAGAATTTAGTCACCTGAAATGTCATACCAAGAAATACAAAAGATGCAAGACTGAGCAGTACATTTAAAAAAATCAAATGAATGCTCCTGCTTCATATTTTGCCTTCATTCATTTTTTAAAACCTCAAGCAGTTCTTCTATGTGTAAATGTTTCTGCCTTTTCTTATAAGTTCCTCTTATCACAAAGCGCTATGTTCAGTTAAGACTGACCCAAACCAGCTGTAATTTCTGGTTAAATTTCTTGCCAGGATTGGTCATTTTCCTTCTGGTTTTATATTCATTTCTGAAGGAAGTAGTTTCTATAAAATAGAAAAGTGAAACATAGGTGGGTTTTTTTATGTTTTTCGAATTCTAAAAGGTTTTCAGGACCAGACTGTTCTGTTTTTAATTCATTCCTTGTTCTTTCAGCTATGTATGCATGTGGTGAGAAAACCATTGTCCACGTCTGGGAGGGAGGCAGAGAGTTATACCCCAGCAGCTTCCCTGCATGCACAGCATCTGCAGCATGAATGGTTCTGGGGGAGGGTTTAGAAGTAGCACAAGGCACAGTTTTATCTATTGTACCCCTTTTCTGAGGGCAGCAAACCTTCCTGCCCCAACTGGACCCTGCTGACCGCTACATCTATGCAGCATAAACCTTGGATTCAGTAAGGTAACAGCTGTTATCAGGGTGCCTTTTATCTGAGAGGCGAAGTCTAAAATTGCATCTGACCTCTGTATGCACAGAGACACCAAGTGATGAGTGCTCTGCCTCGATCTTCAGAGGTTTTAGATGAAATCAGTACGAGTGAGGCACCTAAATGAATACTTCTGAGGATAATAGCTTCTGTGTCTTTTGCCCGTGTGTGGTACAAGGTAGACTTCGAACAGTAATTTATCAAATGATACATTGTGAGCCTTAAAAAACACACCAGGACATTAGTGTTGCTTTTTCCTAAACAGGACTACTAATATGTAAAACCAAGCCACTATGTTTACTAATACAACCATGCAAGCAGTTAAAAGTACCTGATTTAACTTATTTATGTACAGGTCAAGCCTCTGTTTCCCCTAAGTCAACAATTTTTAGCAAAAAAAGCTCCGTAAGAATAGATTTTCTTAATAATGCCAATATATTATGTATAACAAAAAGTAAAGAAACACACTTTGAGTGTATGCGTATTCATCTTTGCATATATACATTTCTGCACAGCACAAGCTCAGGGAAATAGATAAAAAAACACATGCTACATGTCCAGACAAATGATGTTTTTGAGCTTTGCTAAGGCAGCAGAATTGAGTTTTTGTTTTTCATATATATTGGGCTCTGTTTGCTTGCCCAGTCATTTGTTTAGGTTTCAATGGGAAAATAACAAACAAAGCTAAAATAGCCACACTACAAAATTAAATGACTTGGAATTCTGTTTCTCCATGAAAAGATCTGAATGAGTTTTAAATCAGTGTGTGCTTGGTAAAATATGTCCATTTGACGTCTGTTCCATAAAACTGACAACTGCATCTAGTTCTTTTCCTTCTAAATTTGATCAGATAATTTGGCCAAATTTGGAGAGTATCTAACAGTTACATAATCAGACTGAGATTTGTTCAGAAAATTACAACACAGTGAGTGAAACTTAATTAGTTTTGTCAGCAAATACACAGGCACTAGCTTGCATTTCCAGAACTGTCTAAAGCTTTTACAAATACTCTGATTCAGCTAAAATCAAGCTAATGATATGTTTGGCTCAAAAAATCCTCATTAAAAGAACATTATTTGGTTTATAATGGCAAAACCTGAAAAGACAGGAAATACCGCAATTAATAAGCAATTGGTTTGAGAATCTAATATACATACTATTATATTAATTATATGACTGTAAAATTTGTTCTACAGACCTCCAGACCAGTGGACACGGTGTTTAATGTACTCAATTCTACTGCAGAGAATCATACTGATTTCCTTTTTCATCCCCTCCCCTGCCCCCTGTAGTTCCTGTCACTACAACATGTCAATGCTTAACAAATTCTAATGCATGTTCTACCACTACCTAGCGTAAGGTACAGGGGTGGCAACAGCCTCCTTCTGCGTGAGGGGGGGTGCAAAGCAGAGTGAGATCCAATAATTTCTCAGTGCTTTATTTTTATTTTTTTTTGAGATACCTGGGATCTAACTTTTCAAAATATTGTTAAAAGAGAACTCTGAGATTTGAAACTGCTTTGCCTGCTTTTTGCTGAAACTGTAAATGCTCAATAATTTTGTGAACCAAAACTCAAATGCAAGCATCCAGAAAATGAGAATACAGTTAACAACCACATGTGAAAAGTATAGTTTAAATAACCTGCCAAATATAAACAGGAGCTTTCTGGCAGAAGCTGAGGAAGTCTATTTTTTTCAGGTAACATTTAACTGTGTACCCCATGCAAATTTACTTTTCATATCCTATCTTTAATGTTACTTGGTTAATTATCACAGCCTTTCTCAAAGTTCTTTATTTATTGGATTTCTTTCCAGATATATTTGCTGAATTGTCACAAGCCCAGATTTTCTGTTTCAAAGGTACTCATCACTTGGAGGGGTGGTGGTAATCTCTAGCTGTATTGTTGTGGGGTTTTTTTTTGTTTTGTGGATTTTTGTTGTTGTTTGGTTTTTAATTTATAGTATAAGATTTGGATTTGTTTTAGAGCATTTGTGTGGCTATATGGTAAATTTTTTAATATTTGGTTAATCAGTGTCAATAATTACATTCTCTCTTCTATTTCTCAGTATTAAAAATCAAAAGCAAGATCTTACAGAAATCGGTTTTTAATGTGTGTGTGTAAGAATGCAGAGAGACAGGGAGAAAAGGTGAAAGACAGACATGAGAGAACTCTCCAGAGTTTCTGAAAGTAGATGATCAAAACAGTTATAAAGAATAAATCTTATGAATTTTCCACAAAAGAAATTTGAAGTCTAATCTTGTATGTATTGATGTGGTATTTACACTCACTTGTTTACAAGACCTGTTAACCAGAAGAGAAGCGAAGTATAAAACTAAGCATTGAAACATCTGCTCTAGCAATATTTACACAAAATTTCAGCTCATATTTTTAAAGATATTAAGTATATCTTTTTTTTTACCTTTACCTTTTGTCTAATGAAAGACAATTATATCAGATAATGAGCCAGTGTTTTGCAGCTTTGTCGTCCAGAGACATAGTTTTAAAGGTATGAAAGTACAGTTATTCACAGTGTTGAAGTTTAGTACAGAAAAAAGTGAACATGCAGAGAAATCACCTTTTGTCTTTTAGTAAGAATTTTAAATTTGGAATTAATATGCTGATATTTTAGTATACAAAACTTATTTCACAGTTGGCAAGACAAGTATATTTGCATATATCAGTGGGAGCTCCTCCAGGCGTTAGCAAGAGAAAGAGAGAGGACACTGAAAGCATATTGAAATAAATGGATGGCACAGTCAATTTACTGTCCTCATCTGGGAGTCTCCGAAAAGGTTCAGACAGTATGGCATTTTTACAGCTCATAGAGCATTTTGCTCTTTTTTTCTACTCTGGAATTAGCTGCACGTGGTACCATACAGACACAGAGGCAGCAAAGTGGTAGGAGAGGGGCGGCTCTGAGTTACTTACGTTGACAGCCCAAGCTGTGCCAGATATATCCCGGCAGACATTTATCACATTTAGGCCCTGATGTTCCCTCCTTACACTCACAAAATCCTCTGTCATTACAGCGATCATGGACTGAACCAAAAGGGTTACAATAACAGTCTGCAGAAACAAGACAACACATACACACTGGATTCAGGTCTACATACGGTGATAATTCATTCAATACCAATAAAGGGTGCATTTCCAGTGCTAAAGGTAAAGGAAGACTGTCTATTAAAGATATGTGGAGTAGTGAACATAACTACTATAGGTCCATTTATTTGTTTGCATATGTCATTTCAGGACAAGACATTTTATGATGTGAGGAGAAAAAGTAAGCAGAAAAATATAAAGGCAGAAGATACCATGGTCTTTGAGGATAAGCGATTGTAGCAGGTTTTCTTTTGGTAAGAATATTTTTGACAATTTAATGAACATTAGGAAAGCTTTGTATAGTATGGATATATAAATGTGTCATCAGGGTGAAACGTTTCGCATTATTAAAATAGGCTTATCTATATTACTCAATATTTTTGCAAGTGCTGAACAGTTTTACAGGGCTATATAAATGCACTTTACTGATTTCCAAGATAGTCTTCCTTTATAGTTTTCAGCAGTATAATAATTTCTGTGGATATTTGCCGTAAAATTGATGAGATTGTCTTTATCAGTGATGTTAACAAACCTTTTACATATTCCACAATGAAAAGCTTGAAGTGAGCAGTACTGTAATGCAAAACTTATTAGAACTGGCTTTAAGCTGCCATGTTCATTCGTCTCACCTCCTAGTGGTAGATGGAAAATACAACAAGGCTGTACGTGTTCCATGAGCGTTCACCTCATGAGAGAATGACTAGGGCAACCCATTTCCTCCCACAATACTATGTTGTTCATTCACAGCCCTTTTCTTTAACGTGATTACAATATCCATGTTCAGCTTTCAGCTAGCTGAACAAAGATGACAGGAGAGTAGCTAGCAGGGCTCATTTTTGGCACTCCTGTTCTTCAATTTACTTTTGTTGTTTTTTTTAAAAAAAATGAATGGCTGTACATTATTTTTATGTAGACCCATGTAGACCCAGAGTAACTCCACTGTCAACTGAGACCACAGACACACTTTGGCAGCATCTGATCTCTGTTGCTATTGAAGGCAAAAGATACACAAATTGTTTCCTGAATCTGGGCATCCAGCTGGGAGTGTGGCTTTATACGTCTGTGATTCAGTTCTACTTTGATGACTACCTTTGGCAATTGTTTCCTTGCATTAGGTTAAATCCCAGTGATACTGTAAATACCAAAATGGAGTTGAACTGGGAAGTAAAATATTAAAAAAATCCTATGGAAAAACCGTAACAGGGAAAAAAATTACCAGGAAGACATTTGTCATCTGCTCTATCAGTGTTAACTATAAATTACAGATGGCACTTTGAACATTTGGCATACTGAAGAAGAATAGTTACCTTTGGCAAACAGAGTTCCACAATAATAATAGTCAATTAGCTAGCAACATTCATTAATGAAGTTGAAAACTGACACGCCAAAAATACTGTGCAAAGCTGAGCAGAATTATAGCACAGTGAGTGCCATTTCAAAAGCTGGCAATTCTGATGTTAATCAGATGTATAAAATGTTTATGTAAACAGGCAGAGAACTGAGAAACATATTGAATGTAGGAAGTAAAATTTGCTTGAAGAGTGTTTATAGAAACCTTGAAAGACACAAATCTTGGAATTACATTAGAAGCAGAGGTCTCAGTTCTAGTACAGTAAAAATAGTTTGTTTGGATATAATGGAGTTACAGCAATTTAAAAAAGTGTCTGTGAAATAAATGTATGGCCTATGATATTGACTGTTACAGATATAGAATGTTATATTTTCCAGAGAACAAGAACCTGGCCCTAAATCAGTGAAAGCTTTTCTACTGAACTCTATCACAGAAATACTTAAGTAGTACCAGGCCCATATTGTGCTGTTAAAGGAAAAGTAGATAGTAGAAATAAAACTTTAATCCAGGCCCTTTTACAAAAGTAGTAGGCAGAATACCAAACAGATCCAGTAAAATTTAGTAAGGGAATTTAGCCTCCATCTTTCCCAATACACAACTGATACCACAGATACATAAACTACAGAGGTCCATCAAACATCCAGGCTCATTGTTCAACACAGTATCACAGGCTGTGGAACACCTCCAAAGACCTGCCAAATACTTAAAGACATTGGAAAGCTCAAAATCCACAATTCCGGTGTGCCACAGCAATGCAGTGAGTATCTTCAATGCCCTTACAACAACAGAGCATTAAATAACATTAAATTAACCTTCCCAGGTCGTCCCAAAAAGCACACCACACACCAGGCTTCAGAGTGGAGAGAAAATCCTGCATATCTGAACTGTGAAGGAATTTTCCTCCTAAGCTCCATCTGGTGACTGTTTGAAGGATGGGAAGATGACAGTAGTAGTCATGTGTTCACTGAGGTTCGCTATATCAATGTGATGCTGCCAACAAAACACAATGGAAATAAGAAAAAAGGTTGGGAAAACGGACTGAAGCTTGTAGGCTTGCTGCTTATTAGTCTGGATTGACAGTGGCTACAGGACAACCCTCGGGGTTCACTTAGCCATATATCATTAGGGTGTCTAAATGTCTTACAGGTGTTAATTGAAACTCAAGCTTAAGTGACTGCAAGGCTGGTTTACTTATAGAAGTGATGATAATTACCATTTCAGTGTTGATGATGTAAGGCAAAGAAAATGTTTTATTACTCTGGGTCTACTTGGTGGTTTCCATGCTATCCATGCTTGCCAGTGTGTGTATTCACCGAAATAAACAGTTAATAGGACTTTGTCAAGATCTCGTAGAAATAAAATCTCTTCAAGTCGTTAAATTGTTTTTCACTGTAAGCATGTCAAGTTAATGATTTTTAACTTTAAAATACTTTGATTTATTTAGAAACTGTAGTTGCCCATATGAGGTAATTTTGCAGTTAACTGACAATTCCACAAATGTTTGATATTTCATTGTGGGAAATAAAATTTATTTTGCTTCTAAAGAAAATAAGGGCATAATGAAATTAGATTTAAGGCCACTACTTTGCATTTGGTTTGCTGGTATTGAGAAACAATACTTTCTCAGTATTTCAATTTTCTTCGTAATTCATTGGTTTTAAAAATTAAACATTTTACATTTTCTCAATTTAGTTAGCATCAGCTAAAATTCACATATTTATAAAACCTCCATAAGTAGTTTTGATAAATTAAAGCCAAAGCCCCATTAGCTGCTATTAAACTAGCTCATCCAAACATTTTTTACTTTTCTACATATATGGCTGAAGAGAAAAGAATTAGCCTGGAAAAATGACTTTCATATGGGAAAAAGACTTGCACAAGTCAATGGAAATATGCTTATTAAAATGTTAATGCCAACATTTCACTCATACTTAAAATCTGAAACACTGCTTTTAAACTCAAGAGAAAAGATAAATGAGCGTTTCCAATAGAGCAAGACTCTTTGTGCTTGACCTAGAAGGATGGTGAATCCATCAGCTCTCTCAAAGGTGAAAGCATTCTACATTTTGCCTGATTAAATCTTAGGAGCCCCAGTTCAGGAAAGCACTTTGAGCACAAACTTCTCTGTTTTCTGAAAAGCACTTAGGTATCTGCTTCACTTCACTGACTTTAAACAAATAGTATGAAAGCCTTTCGAAGTTGGCAATTCAGCTAAGATACATGCAATCTGTATGCAATATGATCATTATGAGCTTGAAAACTGTCTTGGTCCAACAAGAATATTATTTAAAACAAACTATCTGAAGTATAGCAAACCGGGGTTTGATCCTGTGGTCATCTCACATGGTGCAATTCTCATGGGACCCTAAGAGAATTCTGCTTGCATTAAGGTGGGAAAGTCAGAAAATGCATCATGTTGCCCTTTTTTAATTTTTTTTTTTTTTTAAAGACTCTTTAAATGAAAGGTTCTAATGTTTTATTTCTGCAGTGTCTCGGCAATTTTGAAATGCACGGTTGTTTTATTAAGACATTCTAAATACATCACTTACAAATTAATTTAAAATTTACTTAGTTTTGACTCCTAGTTTATTAACTTCCTTGTTTTACATAGCACCAGCTGCTGTCTTAGCATTTCAGAGTACATGGGAAAACAACTTACTGAACGAGCTGATGAAACATCCCAAACAGAGTAATTTAGTGTCACATTCATTAGGCCTATTTAAGCACCTGAAATTATACAGCCCTGATATCATACCGATGATGTCCGTCGTCTCTATCAAACAAGTATGAGGGACGGTGTTTTTTTCCAAAAAACATCTGATTGGGTTAATCTCCTCAGCACAGTCATACAAAATCATGACTTGCCTACTAAATTTCTTATTAGCTTAGACTAATTAATGTCAAAGAAGATCATGCATTTTCTGAATGTATCGCCAAGCAAAGTTAAAAGGAGGACACGTGAAATGCAGTGTGTGGATTGATCTGGGTGTTTATCACAAAATAAAATGCAAATCTGTCAAGCTGCAGACTGAACCAAGTAATAGCAACCTAGATAATTTCTGGCTTGAATCTCAGCAATGGATTATAAAGAATATTACAATATAATTTATTCACCCATGGTCTATTTTGGCATAAAATTTTCTTTTTGCTTCTTGAAAAATGAAAAGCAAAAAAATCGCAGTGAAAATCTAGAACAGGTTCTACTGATGCTTATGTCTATAAGGAACATTATATAAGAAAATTCTCTCTCTCTGTTTGTTATTAGAACAGTGCCTTTTGTGGCTACATGTTAACTACTGGCCATTGTCTCAGGTTTCCTTTACGGACTATGTTCAGTCTTCACCGAAAGTGCCCTAACTAGTGCTTATATACCATCTGTGGTGACATGAGAACAATGCAGATTCTTCTAGGGTGATAAAGTTCGTATTTTTTTTACTAATATGCTTTTCTTATTATGTTCTGAAATTTTCTTTAATTCTACATTTTGGATATTTACAGCAGCAGCTAAGTCTAATGCACTGTTTTCACCTAGGAATCCCTTTTCTGAATTAACATCATGTCAAACTGATTGGACAAATTCTGTTCCTAAACACATGGACATAATTTCAGTTTCTCTTCTAAGGAGAGGGGAGGTAACACTGCATTTACAGCCCTGTGCCTGGGAGCAGAATTAGCTGCAAACATGTTTTTATGAAATTCAAGTGAATAAAAGGGGTGAATAAACACCACTCTCTATGTCCTGTTGATGCAGCTGGCAACTTTTGTAGGCCTTCAGCAAGCATTTGAGAGTTTGTACTAGTAATTCTGAAAGTTAGATTGGGAACAACCAATCAGATTTCACGTGTGCAACTCCAATGTGGCTCACTCCTGTTGAACGACAGCGCAATCAGTTTCTCAGGCGCTTCCAGGGAAAGTCTTCCCAGGACCCTTAGCGAGGGAGGTTCATCATCACATACAGATTCAAAATACCTCCTCTGGGCTGCAGGGGCAATGGAAATGAGGTGAAAAGTCTACACAGATGTTCTTATCCATTGAAAAAGCTCATTCTGGCTCAACTGGCAAATAAGCAGCAGTGGTCTCTAGCAGCTGCCAGTAGCTGAAAAGGCACAGAAGAAAAGCCGCAGTTATCCCGGGACTGACCTATGCACACATTTTCATCGTCGAGCTCTGCAGAAGCATTTCTGAAGTAGCCCAGCCTGCATAACTCACAGTGCTGACCTCTAGTGTTGTGCTTACAGCTCACGCAAATGACCGTATTGAGCAGCTCGATGTAACTGCACCGGTTGGAGTGCCCGAAGCATTCACAGTCTTTCAAGGAAGAACAGAAATGTATACAAAATGTATACAGCAGCAGAGTAATAGCACATTACATGCTTTGTAAAAATGAACCATGAACAGAAGAATGAATGAATGGCACATACATGTTAATCTATGTAACATGGACAACAGCGGATGTTTATCTGCAATGAAAGTGAAGTCTGTATCAGGCAGGTTAGAGTGACCCAACAACCATGGCATGACGTCGAAGGTTGGCTGTTGTTGGCAGACCTGATGGAACTGAAGCATTTGCAGTTGTAAACCTTTCAGGGGTACTGGAGGCTCAGTTTCCGCTGATAGAAATGGACATCTCTTTGCATATTTGAGATCCGGAAAAAACTTCCTCATATTAAAAATATTCAGTACCATGGACAAAATTGTCAAGCTTCATCATGCTTAAATCCACAACTGTAAGCAGAATAAAAGCATTGTTCTGACATAAAGAGCGAGTATTCAAAAATACTGCTGAACTCAGGGTACTGTAACTGGTAGGCACCTTAGGAACCAGACTGTCTGTTTTATTTCAAGACCAAGCAAATCTCGTTTGACAATTCTGGCCAGCACCTCCTAAAACAATTAATAGAGAAGACAAGAAAGGAAAAGAGGTATTATTGAACAGCCACTTCTACTGTACATCTGAGGTAAGCATTAACCCATTTTTATGTTCTGAGATGAGAAACAATTGGGCCAGAAAAGGTCATGAAGATTCTGAAATACATACTGAATAGAAAGCATGTTACTGCAGCCATCTGAAAGCTGCTGGTATAACAGTGGCTTTTTAAAAATCCCTTCATTAAAAATAGGATGCTAGTGCCTTTTTGTCTTTAATCACAAGCAATGCTTGGTTTTATGCAGGAAGAAGAAATTGGAAATATATCAGTATCACTACAGAAGGCACAGCTATTCTTCGTGTAGAAAGCTTGTGTTAGTCTAATCACTCAACTCTGAGTTTATGAGCCCAGAATGGGCAGGGAAGGTTATTAGGATGATCAGACATCAGTAAAGAGCCTACTTAAAAAGTGAAGACTAGTACAATTTGGCTTGTTTAGTCTAGGAAACTGAAGAGAAGGGATATCACTGGGCTATAAATACATCAAGGCGATGGCCTTCAGCCATCCTAAGTGAATATCTGTGCTAATGGACAACACTGGCACGAGAACAAATGGATGTTAACCGGCCATTGAGAAATTTCAGCTGGATTTTAGGAGACGGTATCTAGTCATTAGGGCACTGAGGTTCTCAAACACTCTTCCAGTTTGTAGCAAAACCATTGTTGCTTTAGAGATGTCGTTTATTAACTGGTGAAACAGATTATGGTATGTTCCTGCAGTAATGGAGTACTGGATGCAGTGACTTATGAGGGCTTCAAGGTCTTGAAGTTAACTTAGCCTGTAATTAGATAAAGCAGTAGTAGAGGGTGTAAAATGTTTCCATACATGACAGGGGCCAAGTCCCTTGTGCTGCCTTTCCTATGATACGCTGCTGATTATGCTGAGGCAACTAATGAGCCCACTGATTGTTGGCATAGGGCATCAGATAGAATATTTGTGTCTGTATTTTTATAAAGAAATAACAACACTGGTACATGCTTATGAGTATGGTATGCACACCTAACACATAGATATTTCTTTAGCTGTTGTATGATGTAGTAGACTGCCAATAGATTGCATCTTAGGCTGTACAACTCTTAGCACAACATATGTTTCAATGTTGAATGCTGTCTTTCTGCTGCCAGGAAACATTAATTAATTAATTAATACACACATTTAGTTAACATATATGCATTCTTGTTCTCGTCAATGTTATACTGTTAAAGCAGTGTTTTGTGGTTCACACCAGTCTGATCATTTTGATGCTTATAACTGCTAGAGTAGAGTAGAACAATTAACGTATCAGTCTCAGTATATTACGACTTGACATAAGTGAGTGGGGAGGAAAAAAGTGTTAATGTTTGTTGTCTTCTGCAGCTGGTCAGTGTGATTCAGCATCCCAGCCAGTCACTCAGCAGCATTTTTGCCCTAGTATATCCATCATGTTCAAGTGAAAACTGCCTGTGTGTGGAAAAGGAAACATCTAAAAGTGGAAACTAGCACTAGGAAACAGGAGTCACAGGGAAAATTGTTGTAAGTTTCTGTGTTTGATTTTGAAAATAAGAAAAACTGGTTAGTGATAAGCAATCTGATCCTTTACAATCTCAGATTCAGAAGCAAGGCTCTCTTAGTCTCTCTGTCTGACAAAGGACCTGTCTTCTGCTACCATTAGACAATTTGTTTTGGTGAGAAGATACTGTACTGGTATGTTTGTCAGATTTGTGGGTAAATATAATCATGTAGGTAAATTTAGAGGAAATAATTTACCTTGTTTTTTGAATAAGTACCAGACAGCAGAATACTACATTTTAATGTTTCAAAAATATGCAGACTATAAAGAAAGGCCGGTAAATCAGACTCTGCTATATCATCTTTCATGTTTAACGTAGGAGCAAAAAAAATGAGAATATTCTGTAAATGAATGGCTACAGTACTTCCACTCTGATGCTGTGCTATGACCTTCAATAATATTACTGCTACACATAATTAGCCATTACAGAAGCACAAGAAACACACCTGCACAGAAAGTAATTCACTCTGTAAAAAGGCTTGCTTCAAGTTATGATGTCAACTTAAGAAACATCTAATAATACAAAAGACTTAGTCTGACATACACACATGCTCCTAAACATGCAGGACTAGCCAAATTCTGAGGTAGTGCATCAATATTAAAAGTAAAAAATGTGACCAATTCTTATACTTGCTTGCACTCTTATGGGTACTGCTCTTTTGTAACTGTGCTGTGTGAAAGAAAGCCTTTGTCTCAAAGTTAAGTTCTACTAAGATGCAGGAAAGCTCTAGGAATCTTGACTGTCAGACTGGTAAGTGTAATATGGTGTAGAAAAAAACAATTAACTCAAAACCAGCCTAACATCTGAATATAGATTAGCAGTGGCGCAAAGGAAAAACAAATAAGCAAGGCGAGTCACAATAAAGTACGATTTTTTTTTTTTTGCTTCCCCCCTGCCTCCCTCCCCATTTTGCTAGTGCAGTAATACAAACTTTTTTTTTTTGCTTATTGCTGTTGGGTCTTATCAGTGAATCATTTTTACATGCCCCTGTGTTTATAAAAAAACCAACAATGTAAAGAGTCCTCCTACGACTGAAATGGAATGATTTTCTCCACTGGCTACAGAGATGCTACCCTAAACCAGTCAAACATAGCATGTAGAATCACCTACAGCATCATGCCAGCTAGGAAGCTAACACCATTCAGTGCTGTATGACCTTCCTAGCTTATCCTGTGGTACACCTTAACCAGCACGCCAAGACCAGAAAGTAGCCTGCTTATTAGAATTGTCAGCAGCACAGCTTAAGATTTTTAGGCACACGTCTCTGGCTAGCAGCCCATCCACTTTCATGCACTGGCAAAGCCATGCAATCACTGAAAAAGATGGGGAAGAAAAAAGTACCAAAAATCAGGCTGCAGTTTACCAACAATGAAATGACATGAGCTTTCAGTGCTAGAAAATGCTGTTTTCAGTTCTCAGTACTGTACATCAGAAAAGACATAGATAAACTGGAGAGTTTGAAGCTGAATACAGTGAGGAGTAAATGGTTTGGAAAATAAAGCCTCAGAGGAGAAGTAAAGATAGTTAGATCGCTTTTAACATGAAGGGAAAAGGGAGAAAGCCATGTTAGATTTGCTAATTGTCTTTGGATGATGCAGGAATTGTCAAATCCCTTGCCTGCTCACAAAAGGATTGACTGTATGGGCCTTTACAGGCTGTTTTCAATGCAGTGATTCTGTTGCAACAATCTTGATCCTATTGTAGAAAGCACGATATAATTACCCATTGAAGGAGGCTCATAAAGACGTTGATCATTTAGTGACTTTGTTTCTATAAATTGAATACTTTTTTTCACCATTTTGATCTATGCATTTATATCTTTGAGCTGACATACTGGGAAGTGCTGTGAGGGATGGGATGGGATGTGGAGACAAGGTACAGCTGAAGCTTCAGCTGTGATCAATAAAACATGAACAGTCATCACATGAAATGATGGTAAACACACATGAAAGGGAGCATAATTTTTAACTAAGACAGGTAATGCATGAGTTATCAGTGTCATTTTCTAATTAAAAGCAAAAAGAGTGTTTCAAGAAAAGTGCATTCAAAAATCACTAAAATATTTTTTCTTTTTCCAGTAGCTGTATTCCTCCTCTTTACACTAACAAAAGGCAAAGAAAGGAGATTTCTTTGTAACCTTAGAAATGACCTGCTTCATAACAAACAGTATGTCTCATTATCATGCCCTCATCAAAAGGGTCAAACTAAGTTCAAACATTTTTAATACCCCTATTCCTTGTTAATATGTTTTTCATGAATAATGAGAGATTCACAATAGCTACAGAAAGACAAAATATCTTTATACATACTCTTTAGAGATAAATTGATGAGGAAAAACAATGAGATCTCTGTTCAGACTGTGAATGACATACATGCAAATGAAACGGGTCGCCTGTAAGTCAGAGAGAATTTTGGCATCTTTCATTATGCCCATATAATTCCATTATTTTTATAAACACTGAAACACCACTTCAAAATGTAATGCCTACACTGAATTTGCACACTGTTACAATAAAATGAAGACGTAAGGCACACTTAATGCATTAAAAGACATAACTACGCATTACACTGTCGCATTTACAGACACTCCTTGAGGATATGGACAATTGACGTTTTATGTATTGGTGGCCCTCAACTAATCTACTTATGTGTACTCTTTCACAATCTATCCGTATTGGTGAGGAAAACGAGACTCGAGCAAACATTTGCTTTCTAGGCAACAATCTCGAATGGTCACATTCATACATTTAACTCCTTCAAAAACAAATGCCATGTCACTTAATATGCCAGCAGCGACTGTCTCGGAAACATATTCATTTTCTTTATGTTATGTGACTTAATGCTTCTGTTGTTGTCAATGAAGATGCCTCACCAGTAAGCTGATGGGTACACTTCACAGATATTCCAGATTCATACAGTGCAATGTTTTCACAACACAGAGCACTATGGAATCACTGTATGAATCCAAGAATTCCTACCTCTCTTGTGGTTTGCAACTTGAACAGAAGAAACAGTTGACATAGCTAATTTGGGAACAACTGGATAGGTAATAAAATGAACAGTAAATTAGAAAAGGTATCATACAGGAACAAATAAAAAGATTAAAATAAACTATACTTTCTAACTTTTAAATTAACTTCAACAATGGTTATTGTTTTGTAAGAGAAAGGTGAAAGTTAGGGAAAAGGATTTATACACTATCAACCACTGAATCACTTGAGCCGTAATATCCAAGATAAAGAATGTGAATGTAATTCACATCTACACACTTTGACAGTTTTGTATTAGAGGTTATTTGATGATTTCTCCCAATCTATAACCAATGACTACATGGTAATCAGAGTGGTTGTCAAAGGGCTTTCTTAAATTTGTATGCATATTTATTCTGGCCTAACAGCATAAACAAAGAAAACGCAGTAAAATCATATTAGGTATAGGCCAATTTCTGTAATTATTCTCTTCATACACTATCCTTGGCTAAAGTGTTTAATCTACAATAAATGTTAAACACGGTAATAATATGCTGCAAACGCAAAAACTGAACAAAAATGCTTTTAAGTTTTTGTATTTTGTGCCCTCTAACAAAACGTCAAAACTAAATTTACTAAAATTCTCATTTTTGAGAAAGAAACACTGAATAATTTTGTGCTGTTCAAGACATATTTTGCAATGGCATTAAGTCCTAGATCACAAGCAGTACAATTAAGCTATGAAATCCATTAGAAACACTAAGTATCATTTCATTGGGAATCTTTTGATTTTAAATTCATGTAAATAATGTAGGCTAATCCTTGCAAAGAAGCAGAGCTCAATCTGAAGTTTTTTTGTTGTTTAAGGAACACATGCAAAAGCTTGGAAAAAAATAGTTTTATGGGTTTAACTGCAACCCTTCCAATGCGATTCCCCAACAGATTCCAAATACATCTTGTTCAGTTATTAGCTGTTTTCCACATCACCTTTTTGTTAATTTTATTCTCTGTCTCAATGTGTTCTAGAGCACAGAAAAGACAACCTTTGAACAGGTCAGATTTCTGCAGGATTTTTTTGGGAGCAAAGGGCAGTAAATAAACAAAATGATGCCATTTTTTATAATGAACAATTGTTTTGAAATGCAAAGTATAGCTGAGTACAACTTCAAATAACAAAGAATCTTACTTTTATTAGTCATCTTAAAAAAGTCATCCTGTCTCTTTCAATGCTAATCATCATGCCATGGTCTGTGAGTAATTTTTTGCGTGGCACACAAATTGTAGAAGACTATGAGCCTGTCCTGCAGAGAACTTTTATTGTGGATGGCATGCAAGCTGAGATCTCAACTCTCTTGGAAAAACAAAACTGAAACAAGACATTAAAAATGGATTTGAGGTAGACAATGACAATCTTACTCCAAAATCTCAAAACTTTCTTAAAAATAGACTGTGCTGTCTAGACAAATTCTAATGTTATGTAGGGCTTTCTGAACATCAGTACTTATAATCTGTGCATCTACTTTTCCAGACTTTTTGCAGTAATGTGCACAATCTGAGTGTTGGAAGACTCCTTTTTCAGGTAAGGCTTCTTTTACAGCTATTTTCTCACAGAACAGCATTACTTAGCACCAGAAGAAAAATTAGTTGGATTATCATTGTTACTACTTTTGCCACCATGTGGGACTCCTTGAAAGCAATTTCAGTAACTTTAGACCACTAGGAACTTTACAGCATCCTACCTTGGTTTGGTTTAGAAACCTCAAGGGAAGAAATATTCGGCCATATCCTATCAAACTTTGGAGGATCTGCATGCATCAGGAAAAATCAGGTTTTGTTATTTACATCTGTGATATTGTTCTAAACAGGCAAGCATATGGACAAAGACATAGATTACAAACATCTATTACTGGACTAGTCTAGGTTGCACTTGAACAGTACATGACTTCACAGTGAACAAGAAAACAAGCAATTCATGATTCCCAAAACACCAAGTGGACATAAAATAGTGTGCATAACAATTTATCTTCTGTGGTTGAAATTTTTTTTTTGCATATGATGAGAAGTTATCCTAGACCAATATATATAGTTCTAACACCAGGGACAAAATAGGAATGCATTCTGTTAAATCTGCTCTGCAGAGATAAACTAACAGTATCCAAAAAAATATGAATTTGTTACGAAAGACACATATCTTACTTGTAACATCCTGGCTTAGGGCTTTTTGAATGAATTATATTCCTGTTATCAGAATATATTTACCAGTAGAGTGGGCCTTTTCTTTTGCTCTCGCACTTTTGTGTGTTGTACCTATTTCTTATCACCTCTGCTGATCTATTTTACAGCTTGATTTTTTTTTTTTGGTAAAACATCAAATGTCTACATTTGTTAAAAGCCCTACATAATGCGTTACTTACACGAAGCATTTTGTCTCTCAGTGAAACAATTAGCTATATCTCTTCAGAGCTCCATCTCCTTTGCTCAATGTGTTTTGGGGCTGGGTTAGTGAGGAGTGATAACCTTTAGCAGAATGGTGCTGGGTGTTGAAGCTGAGAGTAAGTGAAGGGGATGGAGTTGTGAGGGAAAGAAGGAAAACTCTTCTTTGGGTCCTAATCTGAGAAATAGTATTTTTATTCTCCTTATTTTTTTGTTATAATATTTTCTTTGTTTCAGTCTGCCACGGATCACATGCTTACATCTTCTGTGAGTACTGCAGTGGTTACGTTCTTTCTGAGCTGAACAAAATTTTCCTTAATGGTCACATCAGCTTCTACGTAGTGGTCATATTAGTGGAGAGGGCTATTTCTTCATTTCAAACCTACAAGGAATTAATCTGAGTACAGAGTGGACTGCAGTTGTCGCAACTTGATTAGCATCAAGGGTCTAGGCTTACAGGTCTTTATGAAGATGTGTTTGGCTATTATGTCCATCTTAATGGAAGACCTGAAGGGAAGCTGCAACAAAAAAACTGAGGCTTCAAACACCTGAGGTGGAAGGAGGACATCCCATAGTATCTTCTGACCCATTTGTCAAGGATGAAGAGAAACTGGCTGAGTGGAGCTGGCTGTTCCAAAAGTCCTCCTACATAGAGAACAATTTAATGAAAGGAAGATGACCTGCACTGTGCCATTTGCTGTTAGGTAAGCTTCTGCAATTGAATCAGTTAAGTTGTGATATAATCACATCGTTACATCGTATTCTTGCATTTTTATGCTTTTTCTTTATCAATCAAGAAAATGAAAGAAAGAAAAACTGAATCAGTTTGGTAGATTCTCAAATAATCCGTGTATTGATTGTCTAACCTGCCTCTACGGGTCAGATCCACCAATTCACACACATAGGAAGTGCAAATACAATAGTCAGAGTATATGACAAAAGCTATGCAAAAGCCATACTTCCTGAGTGGCATGACAACTCTAGCCCACTGAAAGAGTCTTAATTTCATACATCTAAGAAGCACAGTCAAATTACCTGCACCACTGTTAAAATTTTGTTAGATTTAGGAACACTTAGGCTTGACCTAAAGATTTTAAAGGGACTGGACATTAGAGAATACATCTAAAAATCAGTAGGTAAAAAGGGAAAAAGCCATCTTTATTGACTATACCATCCTGCTGTCCCCTGAGCCTCTTTCTCTCTCAGCCATTGTGCAACATCAGAGTTGTTGCAGAAAACCTGTAACATTTCAGACTGGAGCTTCCAATATCCTGCTTCTGCTGCATACTGAGTGGCACATGTACTACAGAAATTCACATGCATAATGATTTTCTACTGAAATGGCCTAGGTATTGCCAGAAGTTAAAGTAACAGCGTAAAAGCTACTACTAACCTTCCAGAATATTTGTCATTTAATAAACTGTAGGTCCTATATAAGAGATCAGATATTTTATTTAATTTGATTCATATAATCAGTAATATTTTATATATAATCTTATTCTGATGATTTCCCAAAGTAACTTCTTGTCTCGTCCAAATAAAATCATTACTTGTATGACAAAAAAATCAGTTTTACATATATTTCTTAGTAATTCCATAAATGCTGTACATCCGTGCTCATTTTAGTAAACTTACTTAAAATGGAGGTTGTGACTTACTGCAAAATAATTAAAAATTCCCTGATCCTTTAAATTACATTACATTGAGATGAGTTTCTAAATGGGTACCCAAAACAATAAAGAGCATTTTTACAGTGCCTGAATATTACCAATTAAGAATTATTACTAGTGATTATTACTAGTTATTAGTGATAATTATAACCATCTTAGAAAGGACTTCTGGAGGTCATTTGTTTCCACCCTTTGTTCATAGCAGGGTCAACTTCAAAGTTAAATGAGGTTGGTCAGGGTCTATTCAGCTGAGACCAGCTGCTGTCTTCGGTGTCTCTGGGTTGCTTGGCAATGTGGCCGATGCTCCCAGAGAATTAGTGCTTTATGTGGGTGGGTGGTTTTTAATTTTCTTATAAATATTTGGTGAAGATATTTTTTTTTTTTCTTATATCCTTATCCTTACAGTCATGGAATGAATGTATTATCACCAAGATCACAGGTTTCTTGATAAAGGGTTTTCTTCTGATCTTTGAAATTTTCTGGGCTTTTTTTTTTTTTTTGGAAGGGAGATGAATTTAAATGCTTTATCTAAAAGGTATGTGAGACATCCAAGTCAAAGACTGTTGACTGTCATTCCCATAAATATATTAGAGCAGATGAGTCATCCTTTGAACAGGCACTGGGAAGATTCATTTAGCAGATAGTTATTCTTTTATAGCAACTTCAGAAAATATTTGTAGTCCTCAGTGATTACCACTAAGGTTTTTATTTATAACAGAGTTGACTATATAAACCAAGCTCTTCCAGAACAGTTCCATGTATGGGCACTGTATTCTGTAATTAAAACCATTATTTGCCAGAATAATCAATGAATTTTTGAGTAGGTATTGTAGAAAATGTGCTATGTATAGCTACTCTAATATATTCCATGACGGTTATTCTAGGTAAACAAGGCTACAGAACTATGAAAAAAAAAAATGTTTCCAAAAGTATGTTTTAGTGTTATTATTTAAAAGTGAAGCTACTGTAGGTACCTTTAAGAGGCAAGGGAGCTTTATGACTGAGCAGAAAATCAGATATGACATTTTAAATCTGCATTGGAAATTTTTGCATTTTTAGTTACTATTGTTCCAAAGCCAATTATATGCAGAAAATAACTATTGCGAAAAAAAAATTTACTTTTATGAAGTAAGGAGAAGCTGATTACATATGATCGTTTCCTTTTTTATTTTCCCAATCCTTTTTTTTTTTTTACATATGCATTATCAGAATTACCTGTGGTATTAAACAAAGAAAATCTGTCTCAAATATTCACTGGAACTGCAGTCTGCACCATGGGCTACATCATGCTTTTAGACTGGGAAAATAATGGAGATGAACGGGTAGTTTCAGCCTGATTCCAACCAGACAGCTGCACATGAGGAAAAACCTGTCATAGTGTTGGCAGAAATTAATCAGCACTTTGTTGATTTCTCACTCTAACCAAGGCAGTAAAATTAAAATGTATTCCCATAGAGAGGGGCTATCTTCCCTCAGGGGTGAAGAGCGCAGGTGATAGAGCGAGTTTATGAAGAGTACGTCGCTGTCTGAGCATCTGTGCTCTTCAGCACACTAGCGTATTTTCATCTCCTAAACTGTTTCTGCTGAAAAAGCCCACAAACAATGCGTTTACTGAAAATTTCTAATAATAAATCAGTAAGTCTTAAATAGTGCTTACTCTAATGGCAGACAGGGAGCACTTGTGTTGACTACTATCATTACTTATTTAGTTTATAATAACAATAAGAAACCCTGGTGAGAGACTCTGATTAAGATGTCTTTTAACTTTCCTTTAACTTATACATAAAACACAAAAAAGCTTGAAAAATTTGTCAGTGTAAGCTTAATGATTCTAATAGAAGTCCATGGTTTTAGTCATAGAAAACTGGCCTTGCCACTGCCTGTTTTAAACCACAAGCAGCTGAGAGTAAATATCTATTCTAAAGTATAGATGCCTGCAGAGCATAGTAGTTATATGTATGACAGTGGTTTTAGACGTTAATATTAGACAAAAAAATTAGGAATAATAAAAAATAACGCCTACTGAAATCAATGGCAGATTTAGAAACAGCTGTGTGTGTTTATATCAAATCATATTCCATCACTTCTTGCAAAGAGCACATTATTACAGCATTTCTACCTCTTTAGGTCTGTTTGAAGTCATGATAGCCTACCTCTCATAAAATTTGCCTTGCAGCACTTTCATAACACTGCAAAACCTAACTCATCAAAAGGGAAGAAATGCTGAACATTTTTTAAAAAAAAAATCACCCCTTTATTATATTAAATTTTTAAAAAAAAATATTTGGCCCATGATAGGCAATCTCTTTTGGAGCAATGTAGGAAGTTTCATACCTGTTCCTCTGAAGAAAGGAGAATTCTGCATAAATGTGAAGATGTGGTTGTTTTATGGCAGCTCCTCAGCCATAACAGCTTTTATAACTGTTGGAAAAATTTAAATGCAATTAGTTCTTTATGTGTCCACTTGTTGTCTTAGAGTAAAAGAAAGTGATCTTTTTAGAGGCATAAAAAAAAAAAATCCGATGATCCAGCTCTGGAAATTTTTAGGTATCAGAAAAAAATCCACTGATGTTAACACATGTGTTGGCTAACTCTCCAACTAATGAGGTCTGATGAAGTATTCTTCAATTGTAAATATTTCCACTAAAATATTTGCAAAAGTATGCAATGAATTCAAGTATTTTTGGAAGGAAATATTTAAGGACCTTCTCATGACAAAAAAAAGCAAATTATTCTGTTGATAGCTTGCAGGGGTTGTTCCTTTCTATTTTGATTGGTTCTGCTGTCTCCTACAAAGACGCTGAAATTGGCTGGCCGACTGGGATTTACAGTCATTCACAATGAATGAAGAGCAGTAAATCAAGACCTTTTTTTAAAAAAAAAAAAATCAGAATGCTGATTTAGAAACCTCATTCTTCCCTTATACTCTGTGAAATAAACTGATTACATGTCTAAGAGACAGAAAGAAAGAGGAGAGGGGAAAATATAGAAGTGCATTTTTTTTTTCCCCAGCAATTTCTCTCCAAGTTTTAGAGATAATTAGATTTTTAAATATCTTTGTGGATCACGTCTGCTCTCTATAAACTTTCTTGAGTGCATACTGCAAGCGCAATGTCTTTCACATGGGTACCATGGTACATATTGAAATGCTGATATCTCATTTTCTGTAATGTCCTATCACTTGGTTGTTTATTAATGGTAAAACCAGAAAGAACTGTGAACTAGCTGATTTCTCGTACATTACAGCAAATCAAAAAAGCACTAAAAACATTGTTTGACTTTTTAACTAACCCAAGATGATGAAAGTAAACTGGGATGAAGAATGAGAAGCAATACTAAACAGTCAGAGGTCATGTCTACTAGACTGGTGAGAATGGCCCTTCTTATCTGTTAAAATTGGTGGATCTGGCAAAACAAAAACTGAAACAAAAGCTCCCCTAAATCCCACCCCAACACCCTGTCAGTGCTTCCTGGAGAAGTCTTGGTAGTTTCTGACCCTGCACTAAAAATTACTCCACAAAGAGATGATTTCTGCTCAGCACTGTGGTCAGCACAGGTGCTCTGCTTACTGAACTCCAAGAGTGAAATCCTAGTCATACAGAAGAAAGCTGGATTTGTTTTGAATACTGCAAGTTAAAGTACTCAAAATGTATTTTATTTGGAATGCAAAATTTCTTTCAGATCCAGTGTTCAAATGAGTGCATTATACTACATAAGCTATCATTATTTCAGCCCGGTAATGGTTTAATATGATGGAAAAATCTAACTGTTGAAGTGAAAAATTCTGAGTGCTTCCAGGTATTAAAGGAGGAAAACCAAATACTGTTACTGGCTTGATATTATAATCAGTTACTTAGATAAGGTGATTGCCTTAGACTAGGAGACTGATTAACTGTTATTTATTAAGAAGACAGATTTTGATAAAATTGAAATCAGAACATTTTCTTAGTATGTCCAAAATAATATACATAGCCTGAACACAATATTTAAATACCCTAAGGAGATAAACATCTTAATGGTCTCTCAACGGTACAGCTCTCTCTGGGGAACTGGACCAAGTAATGTACAACCTAGTTATGCATGTTTATAACCTACTGACATATGTGGGTGTTGTGTATATATTCTAGTCCAATGCTTGACATTGTAAAGGCTTTGATCCCATGGCTGTAAATTTAATGAAAGAACTTCTCAGTTCCCCCAAGGGGGCAAAGTCAGGTCCAAAATACTTTGTGTCCTTATAAAAAAAGAAAAAAAAATCCACTAATATTCACTCTCATAATCTTTGAAGATATGTAATTACCATCCTAAGGGTTCATAACAAATATGTGAAACAAATCAAGCTACACTCATGCTTAAATTATTTTAGTTTCAGAAAAATACATGATAGATCTTTCAAGGTTAAGCAAACAATAAGAGTGCCCATTCAGTCTTTTCTTTTCTTTTTTTTTTTTTAAAACTTTTATATCTTGCATTTGTTGTCAAAATAAAAAAGTTCTCTTAATTTGTAATTGGCTATAAAGAAGAACAAAAACATAGAGAACAAAGCAGAAAATACCATTTGATTATCGTGATTGCATCTTGCACTTGGGTGCACGGTCTGTCTCTAAACTCTGACTCATCTGCCACCAGCAGGCTTTAAGGTGATAATCACCCACACAGAGCTATTTGCACATCATGTCTATCCTACCCTGTATCTAATTATACCCTTTATAACAAACTGTTTAGCATAATTAGTGGAGTTACGCTTTACAGGAAAAAAAAAAATAGAAGCAATAGTTTAGAAGTTTCAACTTTTTGAAGGCATACACATACAGATTAGTAACTGGTATTTGGTCACAATAATGAACATTTTGATGCACTGGTCCATGAAAAATTGTACAATCATTATTTTAGCAAGTAAAATAATGTCGTTTTTAGAATATTTACATACTGCATGTAAGCATTGCTTAAAATTATGAAATGGTTTTGGGACTCATTAATTGCTAACACTTTCACCAGTATTTTTCCAGACATGGTTGAAAAATGCTGAAAGGGCCAACGTTGGAATCAAGAATGCTGGAAATGATCAGAGAACCTATTATTCAACTGATAGACAACAGCAGGTACAAATGACCTTAATGGGAAAGCTCGGATATTTTATTTTTTTTCTTCTAGATGATCAGAAAGGATGTTTACTTAATGACCGCTCTTTCTTTGTGCTTAAACTTTAATGAGAGCTACTTTAATACAGATCCTTTGAGGTAAAAAAGGGATAGAGAATGATTGATATACGTGCACACAGGTAAATACATTTTCTTTTTCTTTGCTTGCTTTCATTGCAGTCTTAAAAGAGCTAAATGAGTATCACTTGCAGTGGCACCTTCATTGTATGCTGACAGCTTAGTCTTTATAACCCCCCACCCCAACCCCGTCTTCCTTATATCCTAGGAAAAAGCCTGAAGCACACAAAAGCCAATACCCCCTCCCCACATCTGCCAGTTACTGTTCGTTGCCAGGCAAAATAAAATCCAAACTCTATCTCCTGAGAGTAACTTCC
Source organism: Baryphthengus martii (assembly GCA_013396935.1). NCBI lineage: Eukaryota > Metazoa > Chordata > Aves > Coraciiformes > Momotidae > Baryphthengus > Baryphthengus martii. Next base: position 407,579 of record VWZK01003933.1, on the reverse strand, counting down.
TGTCCCCAGTTGGGGAAAATCTCTGCTGATATGAACACAAATATTGTATTAGCATAGATAAAAGAAGAAACTGTGCAGAATCCATTAAAGCAGCCACAACTAATTAATCTTGTTTGGTTTTATGTGTTAATTGTACTTCTGTTAAATTCTCTTAGAGACCAGGATAAATTTATGGGTTCTATCCTTGTTTAACAATAATTCTGCTATTTCTGTCTTACAGAAAAGATGTTCAGAACAGTGTGCAAGTAGAACTATTTCCCCCCTGAGCTATTTAAGAAAAAACATATGGAAAAACCAAGCAGAGTATCAGTATTTACTTGTGCTTATGAAGAGATGATCATGCTTCATCCTTTCCAGGTAGGCAAAGAAATTTGTTGAATTCTATCACACGTTATTACAAGACATTTACAGCAGATTAAAGCGTAGACTTTCAGTAACTCTTGCACTTCCTACGGAATGTTAAACAGAGTCTTCTCCCTTTGTAATAGATAAACTATGCTAACCACCCCAATGTAAAATGCGAAGAGGTCAACAATGCATCCTTTCAGGTCACCATTGTTTAAAAGGTATTTGAGTTTCCCTATTAAGTTTTCAAAGGCCAACATCTGCTGATGCTCAGAAATGGTAGATGTGGTGACAAAGGCTGTATGGAGTGTGAAGTGAAAATACGACCATATAGTCCATGCAACACAGTAATAAGAAACTATAGCACAACCAAACTCCAAAGAGCTATTTTCCCACTCATCCCATTTCTGTTATTGATTGCAGGAATATTCCTGAGAACAGTGACATGAACTTCTTTTTCATTTAGTTCATTTTTTTTGGTTATAAAATATATGTACCAACACAAGGTTTTGAAAATAGCGTATCACTATGCATTTGCAGTCAGGCAAATGCCAGAGGAGATCCTGCAGCAGGAAAATTACATTATTAAGATTGAAGGCTCTCATTTGCACGTTATTGTCATTGATGCTGTTTCACTATTTAAAGCTGCAAAGCAGATGCCATGGCACTCAGCTGGTAATGCCGCTCTCATTTGCGAGGAGGCTAGTTTTGATAGAATTTAGCTTGCTGTCTAGAGCTTAACAAATCAGCGCCATTCATGAGCTTAAGTAAATTGGGCTGACAGACCTGAAGTTGCATCATAAGAAGTGAGACTGTTTTATCCCAATTATTAGAAGTTTTTCAGTTGGATATCTGGTATGGCAAACTGCATTTTACTACTGTGATATTTTATCGTTGTGATAGTCCTGCATCATGCGAGTTGTGTCTAAAGCCCCTGCAAAGCCGTGGGGAATATTCTGTCGGCTGCAGCAGGATCCCATTTCCACCTCCCTGCTTTTATTTGTAATCATGTAACGTGCCACGACTTCTCAGCTCTGCAACTCAGCTGAGACTCACAGCTGAGCTACTGTTCACTTAGTCCCTTCAAGTGTTTAATTAATCATCTATTTCATTGATATAGTAGTTCTTTACATAATGGTGTTATGGGTTTGTTACAGTTCAATATTCTGGTGTTTTAATTGCATACAGGAAGGCGTTTTTTTATGAAGAAACACAATTCTGTTTATTTTGTGAAGTAAAGCCCAGTTCAAAGGCTGCTGCGGTTAATGCAAAGATTCCAGCAGATACACTGCTTTTGCTAAGCTACTTCATAAAAATGAAAACTCTCCCATTTATAAATTCTTCCATTTGCTCTTCAAACTTACACACACATACAGACGTGAAAAATATGGTCCTATACTTATCTGTTATTAGCAAACAAAAAAAAAATATTCTTAATGAACATTTTCTGTGAAACAGTATCTTAATTCCCTGTGTAACAGTTTACAGTGCTCAGTTTTCATCTGCTGATCAGAACTGATCAAAAAAATCTATGGTTGAAAGCAGGTATGTTGTCAGGAGTGATAGTCTCTCTGGCCATGTAATACAGTTGCGTATTAATGCAACCAAGGAAGGCCAATACATAGCCCCTGCACTACAGAGCACATTTTCAGAGAAACATTATCTGCAACAGAAAGGGATGTTGGGAAATTAGATCTAAGAAGCTGAATGACAATGCAAAACAATACTGATTTTATTACTTACTACCAATACTGGAAATACTGGGTATACCTGTAGAGAAAAAGACAAAAAAAGTATATTTAGCTGTTTGCTATAGTTGGCTGAGCTATTGCATCTAAAATTCTGAAAACAATTTTCTCCTAATTTTCAGAATATTATATCAATACATAGTTAAACCCAAACAACTGCCAGTATGTACCCAACCCTTATAAATGCAGAGTCTTTAGATTTTTCAGTAAGTGGCTACAGGGACCACTAAAATGTATTGACAGATGGGTATTTCTGGGACCTACACCAGCTCTCTGAGCTTCATGAACTTGTTCAGAACAGTTTTGTATTTCAACTAACCAGCCATTAGGTTTAATGCTCTAGATAAAAATATCAGTCATGCATGTATTATGCAGATCTAGGAGAATAATTTAACCAAGGGATAGATGTATTGCTAACTGCTTTGGCCAGCTGCTTAAATCAGTTGATACCTTCTGTCGCATTAACTGTATACAGCTATTTTTTCCTCTTTTACCTGACTGTTATCTAAATTAAGATATGGAAAAGAAATGTAATTGAGTGAAACAGTCTAATGCATTAGGTTGGTCATATTGACTAAGCCTCTCATTGATTTTTTTTTTTTTTTTTTTAAAAGACCTGCTTTCATTTCAATTTCTAAGATGAATTAATGCAAGGAAATCATTCCAGAGGCAGGTGAGATTTACCAGAAGAGATGAGGCTGCTGAGGAGTAAAACTCCTCTGCTGGATTAGCAATGTGAGATCTCATGTCTGCATCATGTAGTCCCAACATGTAACACAAAAATATGGACAAGAAATCTTTCATGAAATGACATTTTCTTCAGATGAAATGGCATTGCTAATGGTACTATTGCTAGTCTCTTGGGTTAATGTCACAAATTGCAGATCGGTATTTAAATCCTGGATATTTGCATCCTTTCAGTTAAATACAGTTTGCCTTTTCTAAGTTTTATTGACTTTTGATGGCATGCAGAAATCTGTCTGTTTCTCCATTAAACATCTGTTATACTTCTTTCAACATCTATCTTGAAGTTTTGTCTTACTCAGAGATGGCAAGGACCTCATTCTGCAATTAAGCAAACTGGAGCAAAGGAATGTCTTGGGGATAAATGATATTCACTGTAAGCAAGGTTGTACAGTCAACTTGGGAACATTTCTAACTCATGACATGGTAAGACAATGCTAAGTAATTGCATTTGCAGAATGGCGACCATAAACAGATCTTTTGTGTTTCAGCACCATCAGTCCTGGGGCGTGCATCAGAATCGCAGCTCTCCTGTTTCACGTCTTATGGAACCTGTGGTCTGGCAGAGCACTAGGCACCGCACTGCAGACAGCACCTGCTGTTAACTGAGCCCCACGCTCAGATGTTGTCGCTTCTGCTGAGATTAACATACTTTTTTCCAAAATTTTAGAATCATGAGGTATTAAAAGCTAGACAAAAATATCATCATAATAGAACAATGCTGTTATTGTCCTAAAAGTAACAAAACGTGGGCCTTTTTCCCATTAGGATAATGTAAAAGAACTTCTATCCCTTTGTCTTAAATGTCAAAAAGGCAATCAATTTTAAAATCATTTTCCCTGGTGTTTCAATAGCAGCTTGTTTACATTTTTGCAAGTCATTGTAGCTGTTTTAAATTAGCAGGATTCTTTTTCCTTTATACACTGATGGAATCTGCACAAATATTAGATAAAAATACAGATACTGTGTTCTCGCACTCACACTTCCACTGTGAAGTGGTATTTGTATTTCCTCTGTGTATACTCCTCCGCCTCAAACCTCTCTCCCACACGCCCATACAAATATCCTTTCCTTTCTCTCCTGAACAGATTGTAGCAAAGGGAGAGGTTTTCCTGCAAATCTGCTCTCCTCATTTTACTGTATTTCATTTTTTCAATGAATTCACGGTGATGAATGCTTCCTGGGCAGAGAATAAGGGAAACAAAAGCCTGCTAGCCTGAAGGGCTCTGTATTAACCTTGTGAAGTTGTCTTCAGGTTCTGTTTGAAAAGCTCTTCTGCTATTTTCATACAGAGTTTTGGAGCTGGTGCGACCTTCTGTAACCACCTTGATTTTTGTAATACCAGGTATCCCTGTGTGTGGTGACTGGCCTTGATAGTGCACTACTTTATGCTCGTTCTGCTAAAGGGAGTGAGAATGGCACTTCTAAGTTTGTCTGGGAAAGAGCTGGTTATGTAGGGCCACGAAACAGGATCTATTAACACTGTGTGAAAACTGCACATATGATGGGAAAATTATTCTTAGTAGGAGTGTTTTTGTGAGATCTGGAGTTACATATTGAAGCTAGCTCTTGAATTCAGCTGAGCTGTATTTGGTGTAAGCCCTTAGGTAACGAGACACAGGAAGTGTGATTCTGCCTCTCCCCCTCTGTCAATGTGGAGCCACAGGAGCCCCAACTGCAGGGCTCCTCCTGTGGCACCACTGCTGGGGACACCACCAGGCTGTGGGGAGTCATCCCACTGCTGCCGGCCCTTCGGATGGAAAGTGGTACGTTATGTGATGTGGATAGTTTACAGTCAGCCTTCTGTTGCAATCTGTCAGTATTTTGCAGCAGTGAAATGATGCGAATGGGTTAGAGAGACATATGAAGAATCAGGCCCATTACTTTCCTTGATGCACACCTCTATTTAGCTAGACATAAAGTGCAAATAAACCCAATTGATTGTGTTTATGTATGTTCAGTTGTCAGACCAAAGGAATATTCAGTCTATGTTATCTTCCAGTTGAAATCACTGGGATGGTTATGAAGGTAATAGTTTTATAGAGAGGAAACAGCAAGTAAAGTGTGCAAAGAAAGTTCAGGGATAGCTACTACCCCCAAAATGGCAAACATTGCAGAAGAAAATCTCTAACACAATTTATGAATTTTTACTTGACTTGAGGAGGGTGGTTTGTTATACTACATGTACACTGTAAGTGCATCTAAACATATATGCATTATTTTAGAGAAAAAGATCTGCTGTTTTTCTTTCATACGATCCTCTGCTTATGCCCTGTGATTTTCTCATGTTCTCTTTTTCCAGGAATGGGTTCTTTTAGCTGTTAGCTACCACGGAGCTGACTATTGAGAATGGAGGGAAAAAAAGCAAATCAAATGCTAGCAAAGAAAGGAAGTTTCTAATTTCTTCTGTAGTTTGTGTCAGTGTGAAATCCGTAACACAAAGGAAGAACATCAGATTTTCCATGAGAAGGGACACACTGCTGCTTCCAGTTTCAGGGCAGATCATACCCTGCAAGTCCCTCTTATCACCTCCATTGTCAATGCCTGTGTGTGCTTCTCACCATTGCACAATTAATGCAGCCAGGCTGCATCTCTTCCTGGGCAGGGAGTATGTGTGGGATGAAGGAATTATTCTGTCGACCCGGTCTTGGACAGCACCTTTCCCATGGGCTTTTCCACCTCTTCTCCATCCCAAGTGGAACATGTACCTGCCACATGACAGAGAGCCAGAGACAGGCCACTGCAGCTATCAAAACACTACACCCAGCTTGTGGTTCGCTAACATTCAGGGAACAAGTGTCACTAAGACATCAGTGAATTATCCAGGTGAGGTGAATACAGCCTACAGACTGAGAATTAAGACTGCCTCCTATGAAGGCATGGCAGGATATGATAGTAAATAATGCAGTGCAAGTTTGGATTCATATTAATAGCTAACCAAAGTTGTGTGAGAGCTTTTCGGACAAAAGAGATGTCCTTATAATTGTACTGTACTCCATACATTTTAACTCTTAAACAGGAACAAAATCTAGAGCTTTCCATAGGAAAAAGTCAGAGCAAGGTTCTAATGCCACATCTCATCTTTTACTGGAATATCTGTGGTGCAGCATGACAGCACTCCTTGCAGTCAGTCTCTTCTTCCTTTGCGAGTCCTCCACTGAGGCATGATTGCAATATCAGATCCTCGGCATCAATTTCAGAAGTTCTTAGTTCTCTAGTAATTTAAAGCCCTGAGAAGCCAGAGGAACCTAGCATCTTGTAATCCCTCAAAGGAGGGATCGTTATGATCACAGGAGTAAACTTTTCATACATTGCCAAACCTGTATTCAGCCAAAGGACCATACACAGTGAAAAACACAATTCTTATGAAATTTCATTCCTGTTTCATTCCAAGAGCCCTAGAACTCCCACGACCATTAATTTTGCAGTTGCTTGCTCTGTAAAGATTGAAATCGTTTTAATTCCCAGACAAAGAATTGCTTATCTTTCACCTCTGCTTCCCAAGCAATATGGCCACAAATAAATGGGACAGAGAAAATACTTAGTTATTGCTTTATTGAGTAACACCTTTTAAAATTTGGACATTTTCTCATGGTGTTTTAGTGACTCCATACCAGTACTGAAAACTCTCTGTCCAGGAAACTTCCAGTGATCAAAGGATTTTGTTTTCAAGTGACCATTATTTTTTGATAGGATATTAGACACTAGAAATTTCAAAAAGCCTGAAACTCAGAACATGTTCAGAACTTTAGGGATCTTATAACCAATACTTTGCCTTCCCATACTGGTGCTTAAGGACTATAACCCTCTTTCATTGCTTCTCTTCACTGTATATGGCAAAAATAAAGTTGTCTGACACCAGTGATGGATGGAAGCAAGCAATTTCCCAGCAACAGATACCACCATAACCAGAACAACCAACCAACTCAGCAGGGTCACACAGGAGGGTGGAGTGCTGAAGAATAAGTTTTCAAGCCCCATTTGAAAAAAACCAAACCAGCACATGTTATTTATAGTGCATTGTTTTTTAGGTATGTATCTGCAATATTTTGCAGGCCATTGCACTGGATACCTAATTGGAGGGAACTTGGTTTATTATTTGCAGGTTTTCCTGATACTTCTGTGTTCCTGAATATTCTTGATACACTATAGTTTTGTGCCTTCCATTCCATGTTTCTCAGCCTGTCTGAAGTGCTGGGGTCTGAACCCCAAGCCCTGAAGTGAACTTGACACCTGGATGAATTTCATAACCAGGTCAAAGGGGGCTAAGGCTGCCCAGGTGCCTCCTGTTGGAATCAAGGGCAAGACTGGGTTTGCCTCTGTGTTTGCCATCGAGAAGATCTTTTAGCTCCTCTGCTGGCTGCAGCCCAGTAGGCGTTGAGTGGTGGGGACACATGGCATACCAGACCTTGGTGTGCGGGATGGGTGCCCTTGGTTGTAAGAGGGCCATCCAGGAGGGGAGGCCAGGCCAAGCACACCCTGACATGATGAGAAACAGCTGCCATTTAGGTGGTGATTAGAGGGTGGAGATAAAAGGCCAACAGAGCTCCTTGTTGGGAGCTGCTGCTGCTGTTGGGAGCTGCTGCTGCAGGAGGGGTTTGTGAAAAGTTTTGTGGAGTCAAGGATAATGGATTGGGTAATATATCTTTCTGGTATTTGTTGGATTGGTTTGTGCCTGGCTATGTTGCGATATGGGATATGGTTGATATCTCCCTATGTTATTGTATTTTTGGCCCAGTGTGCCTTTTCTGTTGTGTCACCCACGGTGAGTGGGTTTATTACTTCTTTTGTTCCCCCCGTGGTCGGCCATGCTATATCATTTATGGGGTCCACAGAAATAGATAATAAAAGCCGCATGAGTTTCACTGTATTTTTTCTGCTGATGGCTGCATCCTTTTTGTTGGGCCATGTAGTTAGCAAAACACTGACACAGCTTTTATGTGCCATCTTCCTGTGGCTTTACATCTTCTGTAAGCTTCACGTGGCAAAATCAGTATGTAATCAAAAATAGGTACAATAGGAAGCTTTGTCATTTTCTAACTTATTGCATTCAAATCTTCCTTTTTCCTATGAAAGATGTTACCAAAATCATCAAGAAGCAACATCTTACACCTTAAGCATGAGTGTCCCATTCCTTCAAATTGCAATCACGTGGCATTACCTCCTCTGCTTCAGCCAAGAAGTAGGCTCTGGAAAGCTCCTTCCAGTTGTTTGGGAGAATGGGACACTATCTACTTCATGAGTCTGTTTTGACAGGACAGCAAGATGCCTGATCTTTTCAGTTACAGGGTTTCATGCTACTTGGATCCCTGAATAGAAAGCCTGCCATTACACAGCTTCTTGGTCAGCTTCATTTACCCCAGTCCTTCAAGATGGCTTTGTGTCAGCAAATATTCATGGGGAAAATACAGATGAAGGTAATCAGTGCAGTACTTCAAGTACCATATTTTTTTGCCAGAAATTGTTCCCGTGGCAGCTGTGCTGCACTGATGCCTCGTAAGTCTTCTCCCCTTCAGGAAGGATTAAAGCTGTGCTGCTGAGACAGAGGCTGTACTATCAGAGGGGGACCCACTGCAGGAGAAATTCAGTAAACTGATTGAGGTTATCTGCTGAACTGCTGACTGAAAAGAACCACCAATGTTTCTCCGTGTCCTGGTCAATCCTTTGTTTCACACTGAACTACGAATTAGGAAAGTCATGTAACAGCTGGGAGGCAGTTTTTGCCAAGTGTCAAGTACTCCTGGTACAGGTTGTTGGTGGTAGAGGGTATGACAAAAAACAATCAGGCTTTGATGGATGGCAGCCCAGCACAGTCTGATGAAGCAAAGAACGTAAATGCCAAAGATGATCTAAAGAACAGGAGGAAGAAAAGGTCTAGTGCTGTCAGACACATGACTGCTGAGGAGAAAAGCTATCTTGTAATACCAAGTATAGAGGAATTCAATAATTTCACTTTGAGTGTCAAAACATCTTGCAGAACAAACTATCCATAGAATGTGGCAGCACAAGGGAATAAATATAATCACAAAATAGTCAGTAAGATAGAGTGAAAATACAAAATAAATGCTATGCAGGAGACAAATGTGGAAATATTGTTAAAGCCAGTAAACAACAGAGTACTTGGTGTCTTTCACAAGTTAAGCATGGAAAAAACATTTTGCCTTCTCCTGAAAAGCTCATGTTGACTTCAGATGAGAAGGATACAGAAAACAGCTTTATATCAAGGTTTAGGCTACAACAGGAGTATAATCTAGAATTGTCTTATATTTCATGAACTGTACCTGAAAAAGGTACAATAAAATCTTACTGGCCACAAATAAATAAATAAATGGCAGAAGCACAACAGTGGAAACAACAGAAGTTCCAGTTGGGAGAGATTTGGAAATGGATATTAGGCCGCTTGTTGAATCTGAGCAAATTTCTCAAATTTGCAGAATCTCAAGAAAAATAATTTTTTTATTTTGTGAAAAAATATTTCTGGGTGTTTCATTTATACAACTATTTTTCTGCTGTATCTTATTTAGGGACACTCATAAAAAACCTTCAAATCCATTTAAAATATTTTTGTCTTAGATGGAAAAGATAGACTCTGACAATTGCAGGAAGAAAGAATATCAAAGGGACACTGTGTTATTAGATTATACAAAACATCCCCAGGGAATTCAATTAATATATCAAGGGAAGTTTAGGTTCAAACCAGACAAGTTAATTCTATCAACATGTTCCAGCAACTATTTACAGAATTCATGCCTAACTAGGGAGACAGCAATACTAGGGCTGCATTACTGACCACACGATGGAGACAGTAACATAAAAGCAACAGAGTAAGTGAAATTACATTGACTGTGCAGAGAGTTCACACAATAATGCAATATTTTGTATGCTCCAACATATGCAGCATTAAATTGGGAAGTGACAAAAGAAATGAAGTTTTTACATACCATAAATGACTGCTGCTTGTAGCAAGTAATCAGACAACCCACAAGAAGAGAAGCTGACTTAGTTCTGAGTTGTATATAGGACCCAATTCAAGAAGTAGTTACCCGAGAACCACTTCTGGACTGAAAGTTGACATACTTGTTTAGAAAGAAAAGGATTAAAAAAATCCACTGCAGTAATACTCAACTTTTGGAAAGTGAGAAGATAAAAGTGAGGAAGTGAGTTAAAAGTAAAATTAAAAGACCAGCTAAAAAGTTTTAATGCAAATGGCATGGAGGCAGGCTAGAGATAAAGTGTATGAGATTCAGAATAATCACATATAACCCATCAAATATATTTTTTTTAAATTATAGAAATTAACTATCACATAAACAAACAAAACCACCCAACACACAACCCAAAACAGCAGAATGAAGATTTTTGAAAGACACCCTTCAAAAGGGTAAGTCATCTCCAGGGAGAAAGATAGGGGAGGAAAGTTAATAATTATTATTTTCTTTTTTGCTAAAGTAGCCACAGTAGAAGCAGGAGGCCTCCCAGAGACGTGATTGGGTAGATAGGCAACCAAGGTATAAAAGTACTGAATACTAAATTAATTTTCACTGATGTTCACAACAAAGCAGGTTAGAGAGATTCTCACAATCTGAGGAACTTTCTCAATACCTTTCATCATCAGAAAGCGTGATCTCTGAGGTCCCTTCCAACCTAAGCCATTCTATGATTCTAAGGTGTTTTAGAAGATGTAAATAATATTGCACAGGAAGAATTGCTATATTCACCCAAAAAGTGTTTTAAAGGAACTCAAATATGATATTTGTGAACTAACTACTGTAACATATAACCTGTCACTTCCGTCAACCTTGATGCCAGAAGAAATGTTGTAACTGTGGCATAGTCTTTAAAAAGGACTCAACGGCTGATCTCTGTAATAACAACGTATTAAGCAGACACATTTTTATACCACTGTAAAATATCCATGTTGTTCTCATGTCTAAAATATCACATGTAGTTTTAGCCTCACCAAATGAAAATGACATCATAGAACCAGAAGAGTGCTAGAAAGCACAGATGACCAGAGATGTAGCGTGGTTTTATATATGATAAGATTAAATTAGGATTCATCTTTTAGTAAGTCAGTTGGAGGACTGCACGTGTCAAGTCTGTATAATCACAAATGGTGTAATGGATGTGAATCAGGATGCATCATTCCCTGTTTCTTCCTATCTAAGGAGGTACATGCTTAATCATATTAAAAACCCCAACGATTAAAGGAAACAAAAGGAAATACCTTTCACTCATTGTGTCATTAAAATGCTAAATATATTGCTGTAATATGTCAATGCTTATGACAGCTGGGTCTCCCTCTTTGCTGAGCAGCTAGCAACCACTGCAGGTATGATAGAGGGTCCAGCTCAGAAAGTCAGTTTATTGCTGGCAGCTGGAAAGACAGAGAAGAAATCTGTCATACTTTCCCTGTTTGTCATAAATTCCTGCTGCTGATCACTGCCGAAGTCAGGATTCGAGGTTAAGTGCAGCATTTGTCAGCTCAAACAAGGTTACATTTTCATGATGCTATCATAATAACAATAATAAACAGCAAAGACTGCCTATTATTTTCAAAATGTTTTGGTTTTTGATGGAACTGTGTATCTGTTGGAATTCAATAATATTGAAAGTTATTTTAACAAGCTTCAGGCATCCTTTTGGTGGGTGCTAATTCCGCTGTTCCGTCTGGTGTGTGCTCAACTGATCGGAAATGATGTAACTGACATAGCAAGCTGCATTTAGAAAGATCCCCCTTTTCATGTTCAGATGTCGCTTGTCACTAGTTTAGATGACTGCTGGGGTAGCAACTGCATTATATATATAAAAAAATGTATATACGTGCATACGTATGTGTGTACGTATGTATGTATAAAAAGTATAAATAAAACCAATCTGGTAAATCTCACCGTTTTTTTCTGATCATAGCTTTAAAGTATTAATTCTGAGCGCCACACTGACTTTTTTTAACATGCGAAAAAGTGAATACTCTTACAAAATGTTTTCCCCCCACTTTTTGGAAGTTCATTTTTTTCTACTCAGTAAGAATTTTATCATAATTTCATGCCCCAGCACTTCATGGTTTGTTACTTGGTCTATTACCCTCACATTTAACTTGATAAGGTCCTGCTTCCTATGATATTCATTTTCGAGTTTTGATTCTTCACAGCTGCTGCTTTGAAGTCTTAGATAACATTCTGAGCATTGCATATTGCTCCTGGTTTTAAACTTTTCATTCAGCATAGCTCTGTTTCTCCCAAATAACTTTTCAGTAAATTGTTATATTCTAATAATTCTAAAATGAATGTTTTGCTTTTAATCAGGGCAAAACCATAGACTTCTTTTCTTAAAAGAAGCTGGTAATTTCTGTCAAAAGGTGATTTATTCTAATCTTCTTCAATCTTTTTTTCAAAGGAATTTAAGTCCATTACTCAGTTCAGGAGGGTTCTGAATCATTGTGTATTTCATAAATGCATGAAAGGAAGAACTGATGCTCATACTAGTCTTTGTGCTCTCTCTTTCAGCACCATGATCTTTTCAACCCAATCCTCTCCAGGACCAGGAAATGCATCTGTCAATAACTTCTTTTGGATAATACGGAAGTGTGCTGAAATAGTGAGTATGTGTGTTGGTGAATGGCTATTAGATGGAAACAAGTAGATATAAAAACTCAGGGTTTGCCTTCGCTTTCCCCCTTCAACATTTACAGTGTTGGACTGCAGGACATCAGGCAAAAACTTCCTTTATCAACCTTTATATCTTTAGTTATTAATTGGAAAAAATTTGGTCTGAGATTTTTCAAACTCTATTAAATGGACATAAAATGTGCAAGGCCCTCATCTCCCATGTTGATCTGCGGTTGTTTTGAATCTCGAGGCAATAACGATGTATGAATGGAGAGCTGAGGGTGCCATGGCTGGAGTAGTACTGCAGATAATCCCACTGATTTCTCTCTTCTGTGTGTGCTTTTTACGTGAGGGATCTTAATTTTTTCATTGCTCAGCCCTTTCTGTGTAGTGTCCTGGGATCTGTCTATGGATACTACCATGACGTTCTCATACAAGCTGTTTACAGCCATATCAGAGCACAGATGATGTGTACTTAGAATTAACACTTTACAATTTGACTCCTTGTCCAGTTATATGCACTGGGTCATAAAGAAATGACAAACTTTGCCAGCATTTATCTTCCTTCAGAGTCATGAAATGGGGCAGAATTCTAATAATGAAATATCCTTATTATACAGAACTACTTACAGATATTAGCAGTGCCCTTAGGTATAGGCAGATAAGATCCAGGGCTCCACGGTCGGCCCTGGTAATTCTTCTTGCATTTTCCACAGTCTGGGCCAGTTGTGTTATGCTCACATTCACAAAGTAGTCTTTTGTTCTCTTCTTTACAGCCGGTAGCATGAAGGTTGCACTTACACCTATTTTTAAAAGGAAAAAAAAAAAAGAAAGGATATTATTTAGAGATAAGCTTAAGTTCAGACAGTCTTAGTAAGGCATGTCCTATGGCAACCACTCTATTTCTGTGTCTTGCCTGTGTTATTGTTTTAGCATGCTTTACAAGACATCCCTTAAATAGCACGTTGTAATATCTTTGGCTCACACAGGTCTAAAAGCAGTAATTTTCACCAAGACTCCAAGATGCTGAGCCTTTTCTTGCTTTCACTAATGCAGTTCCACTGAGATCAACTAAATTATTCATATTTTCACTACAGACAGGTCTATAATCTTGCAAAAGTTCACAAACTACTCACTACTCCCAGGAACAAAACAAGTCCTCTGCTTATGTCCTTAGAGAATCTGGCCCAAATTAAGATCCAAATTAGGCCCTGAGAGTCTAAGAAAACAGACTTCAATTAAATATCCTCTGCAACACCACACTTCAGTAGAAGGGAAGCTCACCATAATGGTGTTTCGCCATTCTTGTTCAGCAAGTACACTCTTGCTCCTAAGAGAATTTTTTTACCTGCTGTAATTTGATACAGCTGTAGTAGCCAAAGGTGAGAGAATTTATTTTGGTAGGCACTTTTAGTTTAACTTAGGAAAGAACACCTCATCGAACCTTGTGACACAATCATTAGACAAACCAGATTTTGCATCTGGTCTTATATTTGTATCTTCCTTAAATTTCCCTCTTTCCCTGAAACTAGGACACTTACAGAATGGGAAGCTAGTTTCATAAACAGGATGGTATTGTCACCTCTTTCCATCCCTTTCCAATAGATGTCAAAACCGTCTAAAATCCCTTCCTGTTTGGGGCTGGAGAGAAAAACAGTATTTAACGACCCTGTCTGTTTGTTTTCCTAATGATTGTACATCTAGTGATTTAGAAGGTTCTCATGTGGGCATTTGTCACCTGTTCCATACAGTGACCAACAATTAGAGCAAAACAACACATGGAACAGCCAAGTGCAAATTAACAGCTGTCAAGCTGACTTCCACTTGGAAGGAATATGACCTGAAGCAACCAGCCACGTGCATATATATCCCCAGGGTAAAACAAGCTTGCAGTTGTCATAAGTGGCTGCTGGAGAAAATCCACAAGAATCTGTAATACAGTAGACGGTGAAGCATTCTCCTCAATGCTAGAAACAAAGCAGATGAAACTGCTGTTACTTGAGCAACGTTAATTCTAAAGAAAAACAGGTTCAGCACCTTTTAAATTGAAATTACCAAAATGCATTGAATACGCCAGACAAAGGAAAGGGTGAATAATTTTTACATCATTTCCGAAATATTGACACTTAAAGACGACATCAACTGTAAAGTAAAGTTTCAATGGCTAGCGATTGCAGAATGAAAGATGGTTGTCTGGATGTTAATGAATAAGCTATGCCTATTCATGTAGAGACGGAAGATTTTAGTAAGTGGTACTGCTATTAAGAAAAGTAATGAGTGGTTTTAGTGTCCACAGAAATATGAAAACAGAAGACTCCTAAACAGGAGAGATACACAATAATGACAAGACAAAAAACATGAGAGTCAGAGGAGAAAGAAGCAGGAAAGACTGTGGAGTCACTAGAATAAATGAGAGGAACAGATTGTATTTCTTTCCAGGGGACATTTCTGTTTTACTGGTGGGACTCATCACTTGTCAGAGGCGGCAAGCTGATTTAGGCAGGAAGAAAAAAACAGCTGATTCTGACAAAAAGCTGTAGTTCCTAGGGCTCTGAGAAGGTGCTGGTAGAGGAACTGGGTGGGGAAAAATAAATGTAGGTACATCTGCTAATTGGTGTAAACGTGCACAGTTCTTTTAGTAAGCACCTGAAAGTAAAGAATGGTGATGTCAGAAAGCCTTGTGCAAAGTCTGTTCACACTGCTTAGATGCTATACCTGTTGTATGGTCCTGAAGAGATAGAATTACCCCTCCTGAATTTTGCATGGTTAAATGTCTTAGGCAGACTCTGGTCTTTTCCATCTCCCTCTGCTTCTATCCAGTCCTATCCCATGCCTCTTCATATATATACAAAATACATGCATATATAGGATGTATGTGTATAGGCATAAACAAACAAATCCCAAGAATTCTCATGCATATTCATTCCCTTTTATTTCCTACACTCCCTAACTTCACTGTGAGCCACCTTTTCACAAATTGTCACCTCCTTTTCCTTATTTCCCAGGCAAAAGAGTACGGACAGCATAGGATGGGTCTACTGCCTGTTCTGGTGCCCAGCTTTTTCATTTCATAGGGCAAGACTGTTGCAGAGGAAGTGGTTCTCAGATCAGAGCTGTGGCATCATGCTGTGGTAGCTGTTCTTTTGTCTACACAGCAGGGCCCACGCTGTACAGCCACAGGCAGGGTTTCTGCAGAAGGCATCTGCTGTGATTTTAGCCACCAAGTTCCAACAGACAAAGTAAAACTACAGATTTTGGAGGTCTATGTTTCTACCAATCATGGGCAGGTTTTCACCAAAAATAGCAAAATGCTTTTTCTTGTAGAAGAATGTGTAGGGAGCTTCTGTCAAATTTTAAAACCCTACTAACTGAGATTTAAAGCAATCAACCCTCATTAGGCCTTCAGAACACACGCACACAAAATAGACAATGTAGGCACATCTTACCCACTTAGCTTCCTAAATGGAGGAATTACTAAATGACTCTTCCTGCCCTAAACCTGTAGAATAATCACAGATTCATTCAATCAACACCCCTCTGCAAATTAACTTATTTGAATGTTTTATATGTAATTTAAGCAGAATCCCCCAGAATGCTGCATCCTGCCTTAAGAGAAAATTTCAAATAATACCATGTTTAAGAGAATGGAGAGCAAATTCTCTTCTCCGTCTAATTAAAAAACAAACAAACCGCCCCCCTCCTCAAAAAAAGCAATGGAGAGAGAGGTGTAGCCATCTACAAATATCATTTAAAGTGAATGAGAAAAACCAACAAATTTATCACTGGAAAAAATAAAGGACTGACCTAAAACATTAGTGGGCAGAGGATAGTCAAAACTCTTAACAACTGAGAAAAAAAAAGAGCCAACAATGCTGAATAATCCAAAAACCCCTCAGAATAATTCAAATTTAGCTGTGTACAATTTCTAAGGAGAAGGAAGGAAGGAAAAATGTGGTCATTGTGGTATTCTACAAGACTAGATAAAGACCAAAGATCAAGGTAAAAAAACACATTTATGTTAAAAATGCCAAATGTAAAGGTAATGAAAAATAGTTAAGTTGGGCACAAAAAGAAATTCATTAAAACAAAGCAAAACAAACCCAAACCACAAAAGGTCAGAGAATATGTGGCAGAAAAAAGTAGTTTTGCCTTCTTAGTGTACTAGCAACATAGAAGTTTGGTTTGATTTATGATCATTAGTATTATACAAGTATGAAAAAATCTGTAGATTAATGAAATCTGAAGATACTAAACTGGAATTCTTGTTGGTGTCAGTAACTATACGTAGGGAGTAAACAGCAGAAGTGTAAGCAGAAAAAAGACATTGAGAGATCTGAACCCCAGAAGTTCTGATTCTCCTCTCACTTGCACCATTTTTTTTTCTGAGATCGCTTCACAGGTATCAAAGAGATTAATCAACATTTTCACAGCAAATCAAGAACGTAGCTGAATACTGAATGACTGTAAATTGCAGGCACTGCTAAAATCGAAAGAGAACAAAAAGCAGCTGTGGAAAGCAAACTGAACATAAGTTGGAGGGTAACATGTCTGGGGAAAAACAAGCCAATACCAAATTCTGTGTTGTATGTGGAGAGACATTTGTATTGAAACAGAGAATTAATATTTCGTAGATGTCTGTTTGGGAAGGCTGCACTAGGAATTATGCAATCTGTCCCAGGGATGTCATCAGTGTGTTATGTATGGACAATCTCGGAGACTTCTGCAAAGAAGAGAAATGCCTGTTGTGCTTGAGGGACAGACTTCTCTGCATGAATGAAAGACGTAAATGTGCATAGTGGGGCTGAGAGATGACTAGAGTACAATAAAAAGCTGCTTCTATTTTCAGGATAAGCAGTAAGGGAAATTGAAATAGTTAAGGTTACAGAAATAAGACTGTTTAGTTAAAAGTACCATCCAGACGGACCACGAGAGAATAAATTGGATATATCGGATTGTGAGCAGTGTGAAAACAAAGTAGTAGGAGCCTGGATCTTAGGTATTTCAGTTCACTGTTAACAGTTGATTTGGGCTCCTATCAGATTGCTGTTAGGATGTGGACATCAGCTTTCTATGGAAGACTGCCCAAGTTCAGAGTCCTTCATCGGTCTTGTCTCTGTTTTAAGGAAGATTACCTTTCTTTCTGCTCCAGAGTTACGAAAATATTTTGTTACCTTATGGGAATATCCACGATGATAAATTATTACTAAAAATCCTAGGTAACAATTGTAATTTCTTTAAACACTTGCTTCGAAAGGCTATTCCTAGCTGCTACTGCTTTCAATCCAAGTTAGTAACAAAAGGCTTAATTAGTTTTGCATACAAAGCATATTAAACACAAAATTCTATACAGCTATTGTAGGTGCTTCCACTAGAAGAATGCGGTTATTTTAGTTTTACATATAAGAATGGAGACGTTCTGAAAACCTAAAAAACTATTTCCACATCCTATGTACTGAGTTTGTGATGACAATATTCCATGCCGATGTAGCTTCTTGAAAACCAAAGAAAAAATTCAAAGTGCTTTACAAAGTATTACGTACGCACGCCCAGAAGTGCAAGTACTGGGTGGCAGTGGGTGGGTAGGAGCTGCTTGGTACCTCAAGTGGATTTGCATGTGTGCTGTGATGGGATGATTGAAGGAATTGTAGAAGTAGAGCAGGTTTGAGAATACAGGTTAAGGTATAGCACATGTATTAGGATGTGCGCTGCAGCCTTTGCACTGCGCTGGCAAACAGCCTAAGGGTAAAATCCCATGTAAGGGTAAAGCAAATGTTAAGGGCAAAGTGCAGTTCTGAGATACCACAAATGGCACTGCTGAGGTCTAATGCTTTGTATGTCTTTATGAAGAATGTCTGAAGTCCATGATTGTAAATATCAACAACTCCATGAACAATTAGATTACGTACAGGGAGATGCAAGTCTTGAAGCAGCTTTCTACCTGATGGAACAGTTGTCTGCCCGTTGTATCTGGTGACAGTTTTTCCGGATTTTTTTTATATTGATCGTTGTGGGAGTGGCTCTGTCAGTGCTGAACTTGTGTCCTCACAACACTTGTCTGCGTTTGGAAACTTCCATCCTGATGTTTCCACAGCCCATACCCATCTTTTCAGTTCAACCTGCAAGGACTCTTCCTGCTAAGCAGCCTGGTTACAGCACATGCAAGAACACATTTTCCTCCAACGCGCAAATTCAATTTTGAATCGCTGGAGATTGATATTGCTGTCCAACGCTATAAACTCTAATTGTGTGGGAGAACAAATTTGTTTTTCTGACCACTCATCTTTGACAGACTCATTATTTTGTCATAAAGCAATTGAAGTGATATTTTTGGCAGTTACATAAGGCGCAGGAAGCACTCTGGCATGTTGAAGGAGCAGTGCTGTTGTAGTGGGAGCAGGAGCCCTGGGCGTGCTGCATTTCTCACAGACTCTATTTACATACAGACAACTAACATTAAAATGCTGTAAATATCACTAAGGAAATTGCTAATAGCGTGCTCATGCTCTTGCATGTGAGCGCCAAACAAAAGATTTGGGGGTCGCATGAGGGGTTCACTTATGTTGAAGAGATCATTCATGAGAAAGAAAGACAAGAGAAGCTCTGATACATTTTTAACGACTAGCCATATGTTCCTCACTTAGATACATCTTTGGATCATTCTAGGTCATCATCACAGTTTGGAAAATCAACTTAAAACCAACTTGTAAGCTTTCTGCACAGACTCTTCACTTCTACATGCCACAAGTCAACTTTCTGCTCCCAAGTAACAAAGCTGGAACTTGCAGAGGAGTTGGTATGTTTGTTCTTCACTTTACTGTTCACACAACGTGGTGCTCACACAACATAAAATACCATCGCTGCAGAGTTTTAACAAGGCATTTTAAAGCACCGTTAGCAATGTTAGGAGCCTTAGTCAGCTCCCCAGTGCTAGGAACTACTTCCAACACCTTGTTACAGTTATCCTAAAGGAGCTGGCTGTGTTTAGCATGACATCACGTATGTTAAGGCTGTCATCTGCACTATGCCTCTTAAGCTTCCTAATGACCTTGAGGCAGCTTCACCAGTGAAATTTAGTTTTCTAGTATAATGTAGGCAAAGATGAAAATTACATGTTGCAAATATGTTTTAAGTGATACTTCAGCCATGAAGGAGAAAGAGATGTAGGCCCAGAAAGTAAAAGTTAAAATACAAGCAGCTTTAAAATACACCATGAAATCTTTGTGATAAAACCAGGTTTGCATCCGAATCATTAATTTTTTTAGGTTTTACATAATCTTTTCTTCTTTTCTTTTTTACACTTTAGGAGACAAATTCATCATAACTTGAGAAGCTATCAGTACAGGTAAGAGACTAAAACTCTTGCACTGTTGAGTGTACAAGGTAAATACAACGAAAATACTTAGGTAAGTCTGGTTTTCCTTTAAATCTCTCTAACAAGTAGAACATCTTTTCTTAGAAGCTCACAGCCTCAGAAACTTCACGTCCCCTGAATATTGTTATTCATTATATCATAGTATTTTTCCTGGTCATGGCAGAAAAACAAAGTATGCCGGCCCTTATTCTAATTTCCAAAGCTTAATAGATGTCTACACAGCTTGACTATTGAATCAGATTTTGTGGAGATGAAAACAAGTATAAAGGACTCTGTTGTGAAGAAATAAAATGATTGCTGGCCAATTTATTTCCTTTGAGGATGGAACAGACAGTGAGAAGATACACATAAAAGAGATAACAAGATAATTACCGTAATCTAGGCTATCAGTGCTCACTGCAAGGACTACCTGTCTGAAGTTCTGAGCTAAAAGGTTCAAAAAAACCTAAGGACAGCTGGCAATCAAAAAACGGCATGGGGTGCTGACTGCAGGTAGGTCTGCTGAACAAATGTTCCAGCTCATACGAAGCAGCAAAGTCAATTCTGGCTTTTATTCAGTATTTTGTGAGCCATAGGAATATCTGAGGTCTATGCTGCTGTATGGAATCCAAGTCCAAAAAGGTCACTACATCTTTTTCTGAAAGTTATGAACAAGACCTCTGTGGTCTGCTGGTAAAATGTAGCCACTGTAGTGACAGTAATGAAATGTGAGTACTTTCATTTGTTTATTTCTGGAAACGTATTTGGTCACCAGTCTTCCTCCCTGCCCCTTCTCCTGAATTTATCAAAAACAATCTCTGACTGAAAAAAAGGATTCCTTTGTGGAATGCAGCTACATCAATAATAAAGGATAAAAAAAAATGTCAGTAATAACAAATATAACTTTGTATAGGTAGATATATTATTCTTTCATTTGCAAAGCAAGGACTAATGTTGGATCAGGTTTTTAAGCTTCTTAAATCTGTAAGTAGCTTTGTGGCTAGAAAAGAAGTTTAACCTGCGCTCAGTAATCCTGCTGCACCTTAGTACCTTAGAATCCAGAGATTTACAGAAGCCTTTTCAACTTTATTCTTTACTGTTTAGTTTTTGCTGCTAAATTTGGGAGGAAATTGAATTAGATTCCCACAGGCAGTATGGAAAATTGGGGAAAATAGCTTCTTATTCTCCCTCAGCTGAATATAATGTATCTAGTGGGGAACAGCAAAAGCCAGGCACAGAGCGCATGTTTGCCTTGCTTTTTCAGTGGCCTACTTCCAAGCAGTTTGGAGAGCTTGAAATTAAAAAAGAAAACAAAATCCAAAAGGGCAGCATAATTCCCTTTCCCGCAGGAGCGAGGACTTTCCAAGACTCATAGAAAGTGTGCGGGGCATGGAATTGCCCTCTGCTTGCCCTAAACCAGCTCAACAATAAGAGTACCCAAGTGCTAAACATAAGTATTAACATGTTTGTAAAATTTATTGGGTTCACATGCTAGCAAACTTTTCTGTATATTCTGATCATTTAAATGGGAGCTATTGTCAAGTTAAATGCTGGTCAATACGAACAAGGACTACAGGATCACTACTGATCGATTTGTATCTTAGCCTGTATTAGATTAGTACATTGTCTGATAGATGCATACTGTCTTCCTTTTGAGGCCAAACGTTAGTGGGGCAGGTCCTTTTGGCTTCACTGCTCCTTTCTTCCTGCCCCTTTCAGATAGAGGGCCACAAGCAACCTTACCCTGCCAAATAAACTGTAAATGTTTCTGAAATGCAGTAGTTTACTAGATTATGTCCTTCCAAACAGAGGCAACTGAAAATATTTACAGGCTAGATCAGCAACACTCAGAACTCAAACACAGAAAGGAGGTGGCAGTAACCTATTAAAACTGTTACAAACAACTCAGTATTTAAACATTTGAAACTATTCTGATTTCTTGGCTAGATGAAAAATGTTACAAACCAAGAGATACGAAAATTTTCAGACTTCAATCTCTTAGGTCCAAAGTCTAAAAATACTCCAAAGATGCTTATGCCTAGTAGAAAAGAGGAGCTAATTCTGAGTTATTTGTTTGCCGCATTAAAAAATACCTATCCTTAATATTAAATAGATACACCTAGCCAAGTGGAATGGCCAAATGCTTTTTCTAATTCTCATTTCACATTCTCTAAGTTTTAAAGCTGAAATAAGTCTGTCTGAAAATGTAGCTGCTGTAGAGAACTAACTTCCATCCCCTTCCCAAATATTCATTATTGCTTTTTCTTCAGAGATACTAGTTTCATGGAAATGCGTCAATAGAGCGGCCATAAAAATCTGCTAGACTTCACCAGAAGCATGTTCTGCAAATAATTTCACCTGTGAACAACAGTTTGCCAGATTCTTAACTGATGCAAATCCATCTGGCTCCAGTAGAATCAATGAATTTATGTTAGTTCACACTGTCTGGAATGTGGTCTAACTTGTTTCCAGCTTTTATTCGTATTATCCTAGGCTTGGGGGCTGTGTTTTCAGATGACAGACAGCCTTTTTATAATTTTGAATGGCAGGCTCAGGATCTTGAGCAAGCATGGAGTGGACATTGGAGTCAGTGGAGGACAAAGAGCCCAGGCACAATGTGATTTTAGTGATGTAACTGCTGAGAAGGTAGGATATTGGTATTTTACATTGTTTCTATACATCTATTTTGCTCTAATCTTTATCCTCACAAACAGGAAGCTTTTCTTACTTATGTGAAGGATGCTGAATGCAGACCATGGCGGTCATGTCTCTCCCAGAGAGGAAACAAAACCTCTTGCTAAGATAAGATCAACAATGACAGTTTCTTCCTGTGCTATCATTAAACACTAGTGATTGTTTTGTTAAGTTCCCAGACTACCACTGAAGAAGGAAGAAAAAGCAGCGGACGTAAACTCTAAGTACATCAGTGTAACAATTAGTTTTTCTTTTTCCTTCTCTCCCACTTGAAAATTTCCTTCTTGCTCACTGGAATGCCTTTAGTCTCGCCTACTATGTTGCTGTACTTCACACAGCCATCAATGTCTTGATACATGGATGGGATAGTAGAGTGGGAAGCACATCTGTGCAGAGATACTAGATAGCTTAGGTGTTCCGAGTTGACATGATGTATTACACGTGTTTGAATTGATTTATTCTAAATATCAAGAAAAACTAGGAGATGGTAAAACCCTGGACACCCTCAGCTGCCCATACTGTTATGCATCAGAGAGAGAAGGGCTACCAGGACAGGAATGCAGCTTGCTCTCCACCAGCCGGAATAATGCAATCTGTTTGACAATACCCTGTCACTATCTGTCTGATGGTGCAAAAAGCTTAAGGAGTATGCTGTCTTGAGATTTGGCTACTGCTCACTGCCATCAAGATATTAAGATTAATAAGATTTTCGTTTTTTGTTTTTTGTTTTTTTTTTTCTGCTGTCCAGCGTCCTGCTTATGCAGCCTTGGTTTGCTATCCATCCATTGGGCAGTAAGTCATTATCAACAAGTCAACACACACCAACAGATACCCTTGACCCACCTTCTATTTTAATCACTATACCACCAGGCAGTATTTAACTACTACATCACAGCAGTTGTAAAAGTCTGTAACACAACCTGCTAGATTGTTAAGAATGTGACACTCAAACCTCAGATGAAAGATGCAGCAATATATCACTGAAAAGTTGTAGAGCTTATAAATTTAAAAATGAAACTTAAAAAGTCTATAGGAGTCACTGTTTCTTCTCTTTTCTCCTGATACAAATATGAACATTAGATTTGAAATTCCTGGCATTATGCTAATGTGCATCACCATTTTTAAGTTTGTTGAGAGACCAATTATTCTGGGTTTAATTTAATTAATACCAGTCTTACATCTGCTCAGCAGCAATCCCAAGAAACCTGCTCTAAGATGCTAGCAATTACACCAAGCTTCCTGTCTTTATAGTATTTCACAGTATCAGCTGCCAGCTGATACCCTGAATTCTTTTTCCCAGCACAACACTGAAAAGGAACAATTTGTTGTGTGGGAGGTCTAGAATTGTGGTCATTAAATTACCATCCAAGTGGACATGCTTACAACACCATTCAAAAATGTTACATAATCCTCTGCAATGGGAAAAATGTTATTCTTGCATGCAGCAATATCCCAAGTGAGCTGTTATAAATTTATGTCCACAATTAATGTTGGACAGACCTGGCCGAAGCAGAAGTATCTTTACTTTAAGCTCAGGCTGTAGCACGTATTGAGCCATTGTCAGGGGAGCAGGGTTTCTGCTACACGACAAACAAGCAAGGTTGTTAATTTCATACCGATTTCAATAACTTTTTGAAGATTATAATAGAGAAAACCAGCATAAAAATATCTGTGGTGCACACAGAATTTGACACCAGGGAAACCAGTTCTGTGAAGCAGTACATCTGCTTCTCTTTTCAAAAGATTGAAAAGTATTTCTGTTTAAGAGACCTCCTATGGGCTCATTTAAAGGCTTGAATGCACCCCAAGTAGTTACTGTTGCAGGGACGGTATATATGGAAGAGTGGGGTATGGGCTGTAATGGGTTGCCACCAAAGGAGAGAATATATGCCTTGTGCTACTCTGAGCGATACTTCTGGGAGGAGCAGCCAGTGTAAGCTCTAACTCAGGGCAAAGCCACGCTGCTGCCGCCACCACCGCAAGGGGACACCCAGCGAGGACTGGCCCCCGTGCAGCTGCAGCAGCCATTAGGGCAGGAAGAGGTGTAGAACAGTCCACATCACATACATCTACTTTTGGATGCTAGGTTTCACTTGAAAAAGTGAGACCTCTCTGATAGCTTTAATGAAGTGAATAGCTTGGTCCTGTTCTCACTGCAGTCAGTAACAGGTAAGGCCTTTCTGTGGGTCCTGGAATCAGGATTTAGTGAGGAACCTTCTCCCCTGCTCATTCACTGATGGGCATCTGCTCTGACCAGCTCTTGTTAAGTCTATGTCTGTAGTTGAGAGGATTTCACAAATCAGACAAAAAGCCTTGAGGAGACTTCCACTTCCATTCCAAACAAAACATAAAGGACAGGAATAGATTTGTTTCCAAGAAGAAAATTATTCGTAATTCAGAGAAAAACAAATGCAAAGCAGAATCATTTACTAGGGGTTGTCTAACCCTGTAAGAAAAGCTGGTTCAACGCAACTCATCGTGAATGCTATGAAACACTGGCTGCTGCAGTGACAGGAGCCATGTAGGGCATGCCAGAAAGTGGAGTTGGAGCAAGGGGCAGGAGATAACAGGAAAGCTTTGGGCAGTTGATCAGGAGACCTTACTCTACCTCTCTTTTAAAACTGCCAGAAGGAAGTCAGACTTTCCTCCAAAGAGAAAAGGACTACTGAATGTATCCNGCTGCAGTGACAGGAGCCATGTAGGGCATGCCAGAAAGTGGAGTTGGAGCAACTATTTTTCCTATGTATTTTGGCCACCTTTTCCTCCAGGTGAACCACCCATCCATACAACATAAAGGCTGAGTTCTCATTCCGGTTTAGTCTGTTAATAAATATAGTTACATGCAAACTAACAGTTCTTGAAAAGCCCAGACATGTACTTCAAAATCAGATTTCCTTTCTTTTATCTGTCTTGTTTTATAGGAGATGTATAGGAGAAAGGTAAAGAACTGTTGATAAAAGCCCACTTTAACTTCGAGTATCACCATGAGATGTCTAGGCATTGACTGGACCTTTAGGAAAACTACTGGGATAAGTGAGGAGGTAGCAGAAATGTAATTCAGGTTGTTCTCCTTTGAGAATCCAGACATGAAAACTTTTGGCATATGATTTAGTGGCCTGTTGTCTTGATGAGCATTTTAAAATGCTAAATATGTAAAATGTTTTTGAATTCTGAAGACACAGCCTAGTCCAAAACCAACGCTTGATTCTGAGGACTAGCTTTATATTCCTCTTTTCAGGCTTATGCGTTGCTCCCTGTCTGCACAGAAGGCACTGTCCAACAATCATTGCTACAACCACTCTGAAGGGCACCTTTTCACAGGGAAACTATGTCCTGCTGTTCCCCCTGCCCCGGTGTTTTGCTGTTCTGCTGGTTATTGCTGATATTATGTCTAGGTGTCACCTGAGTTTAAAGCCTCTCCCTCTGCAGTGCTACCATTGCCATCGTTACCACGCTGCTCTCTGCCAGGTGCTGATGGCGACTGTGCTTGGGGCTTCTTGAAAACATGAAGGAGAACAACGGTCTCACTAAAGGCAGGTTAATTTACTTCTGTTTGTTCATTTGTTTGTTTGTTTTAAATCATGTTGCTGAACTTGAATGTTAAGGACTATTGTAAGGCACTAGGCAGCTACATTCTTTTCTGGAGTGTGTTCCAAGGTAAGAATGATTAAACTATCAAAGTCAAGGGTGCATTATGAACTGTTCAGAGCAAACTAAACCAACCAAATATTTCAAAAGTGGTTTTCTTCTGGTGTTTTCTTGCATTTTATTAGGGTTGGTTTTCAAAATGTTTAGGCCTCATGGCTCCATCAAAAATAATTGGGAATTGGTGGCTGCTTATTACCAAAGCATGTATTTCAAATCTACTTTAAAATATACATATCTTTTCTTTTCCCCCCTCGTTTTTCCTTTTTCTCTTTCAGTTTTTTAGCTCAATTAGAGGTCACAATTTGAAAAAGGGAGAAAACCGAACAGAACATTTCTCACTGTTTATCATTCTAGCCTCAGTTCTTTAACTTTTAAACTCCATACAATATAAGCTTCTTATCACACAATAATTTGTTCTGGAATTATTATGATAAGAATTATTTGACAGTAGAGCCGTGTGAATAATTGATTTTTCAGTTCACTGACTGAAACTGAAAAAAGTAGGGGGGAAAAAAAGATCATTTGTGTCAAATGAAATGCAGAGGTTTTTTTCAGGTTTTAAATTCCTTTTTAGAAATATTTTTTAACAATGTTTGGAAAAAAGTATTTCCAAAGCAAAAATCATGTCTTTTATGAGTTTTCAAAAAAACAGTTAAAAGTAATTGAATTCTGAAGATACTTTTAACCATCCTTGACAGAAGCTTCTTCTGTGAATAATTCATACTTCAAAAATACTAATTCTTTCTCCTGTTGAACAAAACAATGAAAAGTGAACATGTGGTGTCTGTGCATAGTGTCTGAAGTATGCAAAAAGCAACTTAGCACCCTATAGCTAAGATACTGAAAAAGCTACTGGGTCATTTATCTCTAGCCGTGTTGGTGTAACAACGTAGCACAGTGCTATGCTCTTTGCTGGGACTAACTTCCAACGGTTCACAAAATAAAGTTCAACTGTATTTTTTTTTTTTTTAATTTGAGAAAAAAAACATTCTTTCACCTACTGTATTTCAGTTGCTGACTTCACATAGAAATAAATTTGTTTAAAAAAATAGCATATAATTACTGTTTAATTATAGACATCACTTACTGTTATCTTGGAGCCATTAAACTGGCTAGATTCTGCAAACATGTTTTATTAAAAGTGAAATTATACAAAGATGGGAAAATTACAAATGTTTTTTTAGTATTAGAAAGCTTGGGATAGATGGTATCGTGGGTCAAATTTGCTGCCTTTTTACAAAAGAAAAATCTGTATGTAGTAAACTAATAGATGGTCTATGGATATGATTGCTAAGGGATGGCATGGTCTTCTCAGAGGTGGGTGGCCAGGGCTAGGCAATCCTATTCTCTTGTCAGATGCAGCTGGGAAGGAGCTCTTAGACCTCAGATGGGGAAAAGGAGAGGAGACTTGACTTCTGGCATGGGCCTTGGAGCAGTGAGCAGAAGGCATGTACAGACAGGCACGCACCCTGCCTGTCACAGTACCGCCAACTCTGGATGGTTTTCTCCCAGTGCCAAACCAGGTCTGCCACTGGATGTAATCCTTGCCCTAGCCTCAAACTCGTGTGACATGTGACAAGAGTCTTTGTACGTCTTTGTCTATGAAATGGGGTTGATGATACTGCTTTGATGTTATCCCATAAGTTTAAGTGACAGAGAATAGGTAGTTTCAAAGCAAAGTCTTAAGATTCTGAACTAATGTCAGACTGAAATAAAATAGTGATCACTTTTGGCCTTCTAGTGCACTGAAACATTTATTATTCATGGTCGTTTTTAACAAATACTGGGCAAATCAAAGGATGTTCAGACAGAGGCTAGAACTGAGCCGCACTCTCCACTGAGGGGTTGGGAACATGTTTTTGTTGTCTATGAAAACAAACATGCTGGGAGGTCGAATTTGATCCAATGACTATAATATTCCATGTACTAGAAGAACTATACAACTTCATTTATATTTCAAATGTTTCAAATCAATATTTCCCTTCATATTCTGCAACTCCCACCAGGAAACTCTTGTGACTGAAAATTTAAGGAATAGATTGCAAGTTATGAATAATGTAAGGCTGTCATAGGGGAAAGTAAATTGTGAAATACTGCTGACAAAAACAATCAGTATATGTTTACACTGAAGAACAAACCTTTGCCTTTCCATCTTGCATAACACAGCTTTTAAAATCCCACACAAATTTTTCCGTTTTCCCTGAAATGTCAAGCAGGCTTCCTCAGCCTCAAACTCCAATTGAAAATTCTGTTCTCAAAGAATGTTTGAGCTAATCTGGAAGTAAAATTTATGCATGCATATAATACGTAGCTCTATGAACAGTACTAGAGAACTAATGGATGCAGGTAAAGAAAGAACCTAGATTTGAGGGGGGGGAAAACAGATGACATTAATACAGGCATCTCTATCAGCACCCATTTTTCAAGCATGTAGCTTATTACAAGAAATAGATCTAGAAAGATTAGACAGGATGTTTGAGGCATGGACAGTCAGAGAGTGAACAACAGCTTCCTTTCATTACAGCAATCATCTGGTCATGGACCTAAGGAGACTACGGTTCAAAATGAATTGTTTTTTATTTGCGCACTGACAGAGAGTTGCCATCTATTGAAAAGAAGAAGGATTTGTCCTGAAGACCTGATGATTAGGAAGGGACTGGGTGCCCTGAGAGAATCCTAACAAGAGCTCTTGTGAAGTTTTAGATTGGATATTAGGAAAAAATTCTTCACTGAAAAGGTTATCAAGCATTGGAACAGGCCGCTCAGGGAAGTGGTTGCGTTGCCATCCCTTGAGGTATTTAGAAGACATGGAGAACGTATTGCTTAGGGACATGATTTAGCGGTGGACTTGGCAGTGTTAAGTTTATGGTTGGACTCGGTGATCTTAAAGGTCTTTTCCAACCTAAATTATTCTACGACACGGAGCTTCATCCTTAATAAACTTGGGCATAATCATCAGAAACCTCCTGAATTATGCAAATAAAAACAGAAAAGGAAAATAGCCACGTTGTTGGGAGATACTTCTACATGCAATACTTCTGGGAACGAAGGAGTTAGTGTTTGCATCTGTTATGTTGTAATGCCGTGTTTTTCTTCTCTCACACACCGAGAGAGTTGCAGAGGAGAAGGAAAGAGATAGAGATTTAGGATGGGGCCCACAGCAGTCATGATCTCCTGTGCCCACCATTACTGCTCATCCTCTTTCCTCAGTGATTCTTACACCCCCTCAGCATCTCCTCCCATTGACCTACACAAGCCAGGAGGGGAGCACTACACAGGACTCAGAAATGCCCCCAGATCTTGTGAAAGCTGTTCTCTGCTTTCACATTAGGTAGAAAACCTCAGGAGAGGAAAAGGGGAGAACTTCTTGGATATTCTGCTATTTACAGATTTATCGTGATATACAGCAAATTTCCTGAACCAAATGACTTAGTGGCCATATAATCATATTGCAAAGGGAAAAAGTTCTGGCACCCGTCCAAGCTTCTTGTAACAGAAGTCGTAGGTAGCTTTCAGAATACAAAATTTTTATTCTTT
The DNA here is from genome assembly GCA_013396935.1 of Baryphthengus martii. Taxonomy (NCBI): domain Eukaryota; kingdom Metazoa; phylum Chordata; class Aves; order Coraciiformes; family Momotidae; genus Baryphthengus; species Baryphthengus martii. Next base: position 377,904 of record VWZK01003933.1, on the reverse strand, counting down.
TTTTTCCCCTATGTAAATCACTCCTGTGTTTTGTCTCTGTTTTACCTCTTCATGATAAACTCTGACTTACCTCTGAAGAACTTGATAAAAGAAGGAAAAAATGTCTTAGTTTATGTCATGCATCTCTTGAGATGCATGCACTACAGACTGAGAACTCCAGTAACACCCATGACAAACAGCAGTCCCCTTCTCAGTGTTATCCTTAAATGCAGGACAAGCGGCCTGGCTGCTGCCTACAAGTCTCTTAGAATGAAGTCATGAAGTCTCACTTGTGCCTTAAAGAAATTATTTCCTTTTTCTATTTGCCTAATGCAGTTACAGCATTTGAATTTTCAACTCTGCTTTCTTTTAAAATGTGCTAAGCATATGAGGATATTAAAAAGTATTTCATGTGTTAAGAATTAGGGTGAAGCTCCTGTTTTCAGGGCATTGAGACTGGACTTTATGTTCTATTAATTGTGTTTGCATTGCAGCAATGTTTGCACAATACTCCAGAAGGCCCCTCTCCTTTTACAGGTTACACTCAGCCCATTTTAAATTGCAGAACCTTTTCTCAGGGACTAAGCCCTTTTCTGGGTCCTAATACGTGCAAGAGATTTTTCAAATGTCCTGGTATAATCACACATGGTCAAAATCCACAAAACTCCCGTTTTTTTTCCAAAAACCTGCACTAAACCACCTTTAGGTGATTTCATTTGAAGTGCCAAAAGCCTCTAAAAATGTAACGTGATCCTCTTTGTATGACAGAGCATATGAATCTCTTCTCCACCATTCACAGGCAGGCTGAATGTCAGCCACACATTAATTGTGCTCTTGTTAGTCAAAACCAGGGTATGACTGCACAGTGAGGAAACCAGTGAACTTTGTTAAAAGTATATACTTCACCTGCTTTTGAAGTTAAGGCACATAACCCTTTGTCATTCTGGTGGTACCAATCTCCTGCATCTCTCCTATTTAAAGCATGTATATTTTATGAAGCATTGAGACAAACAAACAAACATCTAGACCACAAAATCCAAAGTCTGCATTAGCCTCCAAAAATAGCCATTGGAATGAAGAGAGATTTCAGATTCTGATCTCTCAATACAGTGATTCTGTATCTGTAAAAAAAACAAAGTCCAGATGTGTATTTAAAGACGTCAAGTCTAAAACATGCGGTATTTGTACATGTCAGAGCTGTTGCCATCATCTACCTGAAAGGACATGTCTCAAAGAATCACCACATTGATGATTACTTTTGCAGTGTCTAACTGATTTACCTGATGAGATGGTAAAAGGATGCAAACTGGTTTAGGTGTCTAAGGTGTCTGACACACTTTATTTTGAGATATGTGTGGCAGAGGAGAAATTAAATGTTATTTTACTTTTTTCTATTTTTTTTCATCCAACTTTTTCTCCACTCCCCATTGACCACTCAGGGGGAAAAAAAAAAAAATGGAAGAAGGAGAGGAATCCCTTTTTTTGGTCTTTTTTTTTTTTTTTTCCTTCATATCTTGTGGATTGGGTTAAACATTTACAGTAGCATAATATAAAGAGTTAATGACAGTGAGATTGTTTGATCTTTAGCTCATTAATAACTGTAACACACCATTCTGGAACCACAGCTTCCCATCTTTTAATTCTCCTGTGTTGCAGAGGGGAAGGAGCTCTCCTTGCTGGCAGACTGCAACTCCTATGGGACGCAAGTGATTAAAAATGTAACTGGCTCCTTGCTGTTCTCCTGTCCTGCTGGAAGAATTATTTCAGAGGCATTCAAAGAAAGAGAGGCATGGTTCCAGGAACACAGTACCTTTAATGAAGCCTGTTAAATGATAAGCAATTTTCTGCTTTGACAAAGAATAATAGGTTTACTTTTTCATTGTAAATTGAGATGTTCCTGTTGAAGGTTTCCGTTCTTTCTTTGAGCCACGTGGGCAGCGACTCCCCATGCGATACAAATGAAGGAGTGATGATCACCATAAGAGAAGTGAAGACAGTAAGAAATGAGCAGCTGGAGGTAGGCATGGTGTGGGAGGAGAGAAGGAGTACTTCCCAAAGTGGGTCACTGACAAAACAGATGCCTTCTCATATTGCAGCTCTGTCCCTTGTCCCAACTGCTGTAGCTGCACCCTGTTCCTGCTGGCTCTTCTCCCTCAGCAGTGCAAAAGGTTGCGGGACCTGCTGCACTCTAACTCGGTGGGGGGCAGAAATCGTAATTTTTTGAGCATTTTTTTTTTCTTTCAAGTCAGTTCCTGGTTTTGCTTACATGGCAAAATCATCATCTCTAGTTCTAAGTAAGGGAAGATGTAGCCCACAGTTCAGAAACTACACTAAGAAGATGTAGAACCAATCAAAATGTGATGAGCAATACCAGCCAAACTAAGTAAGGCTGAACCCCGCCAAACCCCTCCCCTAGAACAACAGAGGGAAAGCATCTGAAGGCCAGAATGTTTGTGTCGCAGTGAATGCTACTAGCATGCATCAAATAAAACCTAAAGGATCAGCTGCTGAAGGAATGAATTTCAGAGTTTCCTGGACTTCAGTTCATATTCATACAGCTTGGCCTGGCTTTTCTGAACAGGCCTAAACAAAAGTGCTACAGAAGCATCACCAAATCAAAGAAATTAAAATTAATATGTTTATGATGACTTCGGTAAGCATCATCTCAAAGTCTAAAGATTCTTAATGTATGAGAGAGTTAAATGGGAAAATGAGTAAAATCAGTTTTACCAAATATAAAAGTCAGAAACAATAAACAGTCCTGCAACCCTTCTGTCTCGGGTAACTTGCATTAAAATATATATAAAGTGTTCTGGGAACTGAAGCAATGCTTCAGTTCAATAAAACTAATGCAATTAAAGAGAAAGAATCCTGTTTTTCCCCTGCTTGCAATTTCAAATGAGAGCTTCCTGAAACTTGTGACCATTGCTAGAATCCAATTCAGGATCCCAGCTTATCAAATTCCCAGCTCTGGCACCATGCCTTTGAGGTATTATAAAGTGGTGCTCATCACACCAGCTCTGCCTAGAAATGTTCCAGATAGATAACTTTAAAGTGCAGACATCCCATTTTGAAACAGGCAAACGTTTGCGGTGAATCAAAATGGAGTTACCAAATTGTGCAGCCTTCGGACAATGCTTCTTTTCTTGCAAAGCAACAAAAGAAAATGTGTTAGCACAAAGTCTCTTTGTACTATTTTTTTAAACTTGGAAAGCTTTGCAGGACAGCAAACCTACACAAAGCTGCAGGTTTCTGAGTCTGTGTGGAAGAAGCATCTTATTCTGTAATTCATCCTGGGGTTGAGAAACCGGCGGTCTAATGAGCTCTCCTGCAGCCTCTTCCCCTGCAGGTGCTTCCGTGAAAGAACAATCTTAAATCAGATATCACCATGCCAGATGTAAGCCCCTGCCAAACACACCCCAACCCCTCCCTCCCAACATGGCTTAAGAAAGCCACAGCAGCACTAGCATCTGACTTTGATGAAATCATAAGCTTCTTTTCCATTCAGATAGTGAGAGCTGAATTAATTCCTCAGCTTCTTTAATGCTGAGAGCCACATCTTGGGAATTCAGTATAGGAACCTATTAATCTCTCTGATAGGCGATAATGCAATATATTATTGACTGGGGAGCCAGCACATCAACACTGTGATAGTGACCATGACCAGCAAATGACTGAAAGGGTAAGGAGAGAAGGAGCAGCTCTAGCTTGAAGGCACAGTCTCAACTTTGGCAGGCAGTCCTTCACTCTTGTCCCACTACTAATTTTCCAACGCATTACTTTGTCACTTGGGTATCCAGAAATGCTCATTATGAAGGTATGTGACAGACCCTGATAATACATGTCTGTGGCAAAATAATTGATCCCTCTTTGCAGTGGTGATCTCTAATGCTCAAAGGGCACGGTAGGTTATTAGATGGAAGGCACCCTTTGATGGTTTCTAGCGTAATACGTTACCAGAGAGCAATGTGCCAACTATCTATCACTTACAAAATAATGTCATCCCTGGAAAAAGGCCTGGCAGCAGGGGTTAGGGGAGGAAAAGCGTTTAATTATATTTGTGGACAAAAAGATGTTCTGAGAAGAGTGGGCAGCCTGATTATTTATTGGCTGTTCAAAAGCACTCAACACAATCTAAGAAAAAGATCAGGCTCTGAGATACAGTAGTTCACGTTGCTGTTACAGACTCTAGCCTTGAAGTCAAGTTCACATTGAAGAACAAAATTACCTCTTACAATATGTGGTTTACTTCTGAAAATGAAAAGGGTAAGAGACGTATTAGTAATGTTGGCATTAGTGGAGGCAGCTGTTTTTAGATACTTGGTATTTCAGGGACGTGAGTTTAGCATCGTTATTAGAAGTAGAGCTTACTATATTCCTCTGCTAACTTTCCAACAGTGAGCAGATGGTTACCCTATTACCAACCATTTGCATTTAACATATTGTAATGATTTATATACCACATGTCACCGAGCAAAGTGAAAACAGTTGATGGCAACTAATTAGTTGAGTGTGAAGACGCATATCTCAATGTATATATCCTTATCGTAATCAGATTTTACCTTTTTGGTTGGTAGTAGGTTTCATGTGCAGTGTAACAGAAATACTGATGGCAGTTAAACCGCCATGTCCTGTCATCAGGACAGCATCACTATCATTTACATTGGTATCAGTACTTCCATTACATGCCTGTTCTATGAGTGATGGTGCAGGGAGGACAAATTTTAACAATCCATTGTGCTTGTCTACCAGTCTCTCTGAAGTGTATTTAATAGGACTTTGTAAATCTTAATATATCAGATACTGGCTTAAACTACAAGCCAACACACACACACCTAGAGAGGGTGAAAGTGGAGATACTGGATGGCAGAGAGAAAACATGCTCTGTGTAGCTCTCACTAAGACAGAAATGGATTTAAGGATGAAAATGGAAAGAATCTTTACAAGGAAGATGCAGACAACTATAGACATTTGCACAAACATTAGAGTGAGAGGATAGACTCAAGGGTTCAAAGAAAGAGCATAATTCTAGAAAACTGCCCTCCAGTACTGGGATATGGGCATGTGTATGTACCATATGTATTGCATTATCCATACATGTCCCAAGGCCTGATCAACCTTAACCCACAGTATGAAGCTATGGATTATCAGCCTCTTGATGAAATATTTTTGTTTGTTTTTAGGCTTATAGAACAGTGGTCATCTCCACAAAAATGGAAAAATAATTGTCAGTGAAATAAAGCTACATTAATTGAGAGCATGGCAGAATTTTCAGCATAAAAGTCATACCAATAATTCCTTTTTATTAACTCCTACCTGCTTATCAGTCTGGATGAACTGTTGTGTGAGGAACCAGCTGCTGTTCACAGACAGATTCTAAGACTTCAAGGACTCAATGTGCTGCAAAAATTAAAGGTGGTCTCATACAGGACTGGTAGTATGTCAAGAAGTTCTCCAGTTCCTGCTCCTTCCGAACGTCATTAGAACACCTCTTGCCATTCCGCATCTTTCATTTCTACCGTGTCCCACGAATCTAAGCAGGACACAGCCCATTCTGCAAAAGGCTGCAGCTAAAGTTATGCTTTCCTGTATGCATCAGCAGCCAGACTTTCTCTTAGGAATGCTACCTGCAGCATAACCCCTCAGCTCCTTTTCCCTGACCATGTTGCTGCCAGCTAAAGTCACAACATCGCCATTTCTTTCTGTAGCTCTTCTCTTACTTTTCCATGAGCAAGATTATATTTTATGAAAACAGAATTACACAAGGGTTGAAAACTTACTTTGTTGTCCAGCCCAGTTAAGAAGATGTTTCACCTGTGTTTTACTAAGGATATTTTCTGCTTACTCATTTGCACTACAGCCCACTGCAATCAAGTAGAGACCATGATGATTCCCTTTGTGCATGGGTCGCTAGTACTGCTGAGGCCCACTAATCCCAGAGATGGACTGAAGAGTGAAGGAGAGGAAGGATTTTCACAGGCCCCAGGTAATGATACTATTGGACCTTGACCTTTACTAACTCACTTTCCAGTTTTCTGAATAGGTGTTTCTGCATAACTGTATCACTGGACTTAGAAGACTGTCCTGCTTAACATCTGTCTTATTATACAAAGATGAGAGAGGATGAAAATTAAAAGAAAAAAAAAACCAAACAAACACTAGAAGTTGGTATTTCCTGTTACTTGTGAAATAGTCGGAAATTTAAAAACTTTCAGCTGATAATATGTTGTAGCAGTCCAGCTTTGCCTTCAACCTGAAGGACATCCCTGTGCCACAAATCATTTGTATACATGATCCAGGAGATCCTTAAGCTTATTTCAGTGTTTGCATTAAACTGAACTCTTTTGAAATGAAAAGCTTAAAGGAAAGAAAGTTTCTGCAAGCTATTGGAATCACTGAATTTATTCTGAAAGGCTCTTTGGACAGCTTTTCAGCATGCAAAGCAATACAGAAAGAAAAATTCTCATTGCTTTCATCAGGAGTTTCATCTCTAGTCCTTTAATGTTCAATGACAAAACGAATTGTACTACAAAAAGCTTGGTACCTCTCCTCAAACACCCTGATCCTGCACGATACCGAGCTTCCTTGAAAGACGGCTGGGGGTGTCTTGCAAAATGGGTCCAGAAAAGCTGATCAAATGCTAATAAGCAAAGGTGGTGAGTGAAACCTGGAGATTTAAACTCACTAGTTTCAAAAGTGTATAGCAGAATTAGGGACCCAGTCAGCCATCCAAGACTGCTCCCCTTTCAGCCACTACAAGACTGAGACCACTCTGACCTGTTCGACGGGACTTGGGTCACCAAGATACAGGGTGGAAACCAGTATTATCAGAAGAGGGGCAGGAATGAAACCCACCTGAGACACCTGTACTGAGTAAACCACTGGAGACTGCTCATGCATGAATAAACACAGTGACTGTTTAACTGTTCAGTTCCTGACGATCCTAGATTTGTTTACAAACTATGAAGGACCATTTTCCTTAGTGACACATTACAGTAGATATATTAAAAAAACTAACTGCACTTGGGAGTTAAAGATAAATTGACATGCTCTTAAATACATGCATTTCTTTTTCTTTCCTGTTCTCTAATGAGTTTATAATTTAATTGGAGATACTGCTAGATTCCCTCCAAATACTAGTGAAAAATCTCAAAGGAAAATGAGATACTTCTGCAATTGTTCTTGTAGAAGAAAGAGTATTCAGGTACAATAAATAAACAGTAGAAACAAGAATGGTGTTCAGGTGTCTCCTTAAAAGCTTGAAGATTGTATATCTTCATATTGATGGTCTGGTTCTGAGCTGAGCATTAATGAAAACATTTTCTATTATGAATACAACTAAAGCACTTCTATATATTACCACTCCCCTAGGGCAAAGTTCTGCTTTTGGGTAAATTACAGAGGGATATTATTACAGCGTTGTCAAGTATATGCCAGAGTAACACACAGATTTAATCCAATTAATCCACCCATAGAATGGATCTGTGGAGTAAGCCAGAGGACAAAACCTGGTACGAGCCAGGCTTCAGGGTGTGACTACCTGCTGGCAGCTGCAGTGGGGACTCCCAGCGTGGGGGCAGATCCGCTTTTTTGAAAAAGAAGGGCACTCATCTACCCCAAATCCACCACACCAACACTACCTGGTTCAGGGGCTCAGCAGACAGGAGAGAGAGGCTGGGTAAAAAGACAAAAAAGCCCCAACCCCCAAATTAGCAAATATGGCTTCCTTCAGAGTAATTTATTCAGCTTCTGAGATGGATTAGAATTAGAAGAATTAGAATTAGAAGAGAGAACGTGAAAGCAAGAGACTTAAAATTGAGGGTACTTTTCATTTGCGTACTGTGAGTTACAGGTTTCTATTGCTGCTGAAACTGCAACTGTAGCTGAGACAGGGTCAGAAAACCCTGGGGCTTAAATACAGAAGCTTCAAGGCGAGAAATGTATAAAAATAAATTCCAAAGGGCTTAATAACATTGTATAGAGGCTGGATATTCTGGTGTCAGAAGGAAACTGGTGGCTCTTAGATCAAAACCTAATCACCCAAAAGCAATAAGATTGTTTGTTTCGGCCAGCTAGTCATTCTGAGACCCACTAGAACAATGTAGGGTTTTTAGGTAGCATCCCAAATTATAGTTAATTTGCAGTGTATAAATGCACGTCACTGACAATATAGCTGTTAAAGCAAAAATATTTTGGCATGAATGTGGTTAAACACAGCAGATCCAAAATCTGCTATAAACCTTTTCCTTGACTTCAAAGGACTTAATATTAGCACTTTAGTGAACTTCTCCCACAAAAAAAAAATGTTTAAAAAGGGAACTGTGCCTCACAGCTTACTGCCAGGACTGTCCTTCATGTGGAATCAAAGACCGTTAGAGCCCGCAGATAGTCCAGGCCACGGCTGCAGGCAGCAAAATGAGAGAAACACTCCTGAGGTTATCACATAGGACACCCTCTGATTCTCTGCAGCAAGGCCTGATGAGGGGAGAAATGTCTGCTCTTTCTTAGTTTCTCATCCCAGAAGACTTTATTTATGCATTAGTCGACCTTTTTAGCCATTAGGACCATCTTGCTTCAGCAGTTAATTAACACAAGTGCCATAATTTAATACAGTTAATGCTACTTGATGCCCTTTAATGTACCTTCCATTAGTGATATTATTGTAGTATTACCCTGTAAATTAAAATGAGATCAAGACTAAGAGAGGCTCTCTTTAATTAAGGTATTGGCACACTACATCAGCCATTATTCACTAGAAAAAATCACCCTGATTTAGTGAAGCAGACCATCAGTAAGTCAGAATTAGTTCATGTGGATTATTAGGTTTCTTGAAAAATGTGAGCACAATGGGGTTGCTGAAATTGCTAACAACCACATTTCCTTTTTTTCATCATCCTAATAAGTACACAATGGAAGTGGTAAATTGAAGATGAATAAGCAGGTGGTAATAGGGGAGGTAAAGCATTCATCGAGAATACACGTTTTCATTGCTAATGCAACATACAGCAGACTTATTTCACACCAAAATGCAAAGCAATGACAAAATAAACCCTATATTAAGTGGGAAAATCTCCTATCTATAATTCATTGTGAAGTATTAACCACCTCAGCGTCTTGTAGACTAAATATAGCAGTTTTAAGATAGAGATGCTTTTCACTGTCATTGATCCTTAAAATATAACGTGAAACAAATTACATTGTAGGGTGCCTTTAGAAATATGCTATGATGAGCTTTGGTGATTTTAACTATATGTAACCTGCTGGTTGTTTTTTTTTTCAGTAAAAGAACTAGCTTTAAAAATGTGTCTGCTAGCATCACTCAACCACCACATGTCAAGCTCCTTGGTAACATCCCTTTATACACTGTCCTCATGGAATAGTTTAGTCTAGCTTTACTAAATGTATATAAATATCCAGGTTTCAAAGCCCAGAATATGAAACATTGTAGCAAAAAAAAAGTAATAAAAAAGTTTTAATTATTTTGAAGTTAACATCCTAAATTCAGGTGCAACAGGCGGAAAGCTCATATGAATCAGAAATAGTGGCACATTCTGGTAACCCCTGCTCCCGTCCCTAGTGATCCCATGCTCAGGAGAGGCCAGGGCAGATGACTATAATGCTGATTTGGAGACTCTTGGCGGGGGGGCCTGTAAGGTTTCTGGTAGGAGATCAAAAATACCTAAACCTAGGTGAGAGTGGGCCTATTGCAAGTTACATTTGGTGCAACAAAATAAAGAGAAGCTGTGCAGTGCAGCCCCACAGCTACTTAGCAGTAAGCAAGCCTGTAAACTCTTTACAGGGAGGACTCGCTACATATTGCAGGAAAGGCCACCAAATCCCTTAAGAGCTGCTCTTCTCATTAGCAGAAGAGTGATAAGAATTCACATGAATCTAATCTAGGGAGATACTCTTACACATCAGATATTTCTTTTAAAGCATGTGTCCAATTACTGCTGCATTTAGACAACATGCATCAGCATCAGATAAGTTCTCCACACGCTTTGTTTCTATAGATAATTTTTCACAAGATTGCCATGCCCCAGATGTGCTTGGAAGGTTTCTGTTTCCAATTTGCATGCAATGCACTCATTTTAATCCTTCAGATGCTTTCTTTGATAAAGTACTGAGCGTCTAATTGAAGTCAGGCTAAGCTCCAAATGGGTGTTCAGATGGGGAGCAGCTTTTCCTTGAAGCATAAGGCCCTTCAAATCCTGAGCATTTATACGATGCCTCTGTGGAGCTAACCTATGCGGAGCCCAATGGAGCAAGGCTACAGGTTAAATAGATTATATGTGGGGGTTTTTAATATAGTTAGGCTAATTTTGCCAAACTATTTCAAACGGTATCTTAAGTTGTCTTCACTTAGCCCTCCCAAGAGACTTCTGGAAAATAATTTACAATCTGACTAATGAGAGTTACGATACAAGTTCTTAAACCAGCAATATTTGTCTTCTATGTTCGCACATTCAAATAGCGATTCAGTATGTATACATATGTATTTTGTGGGGACACAGATTTTAACTACATGCTAAATCTGCTTTCCTAAGATACTTATTTTGATATCATATGAAAATATATTGGCACTGCAAAAGTGCTTATGCTTTCAAATCTGTATGTAGCATCAATTCTTTCTTTAAATAAAGTTAGAGTAATATTTTTCAATAGATTACATCACAGTAATTTGATTCTGTTTTGATTTTATGTATTGATTTTTTCAGTATGGAAATGCTTATGAACATGAAAGGTTTATACAAAAGAGGTAGAAAATGGCAAACTCACTACAGGAGTAGTAAAAGTATAGTCACCAGTGGTTTGTATTATAACTGTCTCTTTTTTTTTTTTTTTTTTCAGTCTTGTGTCTGCAAAAAATGCCCTGACTTTCCAAGATACATTAGTTTTTATGTTCATTTTGATACTTAGCTTCTCTCTCAAAAAAAAAAAAATTAAAAAGGAAGATTTGAACTCTCCATACAAGAAAGAAAAGAAAAGGACAAGGTACATTAGAGAGGTGAGTAAAATGCTAATAAAGAAGGTCCCATCTATTTCTTCTGAACAAATTCGCATCCAAGACACATGTAAAGGGTATTACCCTCCTGCTTCAGGTCATCAGTCAATTGCTAGTTTGAGTTGGGAAGAAAATTTCCCAATAGGAATGTCATTGCACAGTTATTATTTTTCAGACTAGAGCACCTGATACCAGCCACTGCTTGCCCTAGAGGGACTATTTGTCTTGAACGCAGCTGAGTAATCATCTTTGTTATATTCAAATCAGTCTCTCTAAAACACTATTGTGGGGGTTTTTTTTCCATTTTACTTCAGCTTCATTGCGTTTCAGAGCTAATTAAAGTACAAGGAATTTACTCTAATCTCTGCTGTCTTCCTTGTTCACAGGCAGTTGATAGCCAGATCTAGTGGGATGGGTCCATGCTAAGGCTGCTGTATCAATCACAGCTTACATTAAAGGCATGAAAAAGTCAAATGATGAAACAGAATCTCTCTTTTTGGTTAACTGCCATCAGATCAGGCTCTAACTCTATAACAGCAGAAAGTGTCCTAATGCCAAGGTGAATTCCTGAGCCAATGTAAGAAACAATACGCGTAGTATCCAGTAGTTCATCCTCTACCAAAATCCAAAACCTGATGCTTTGCTTGTTTGCTGTCTTTACTTTTTGTACTGCAAACAAGCTATTTAATTGAACTAGTAAGTTGATCAGTGATTTCCAAGATGCTTCCTTATGGCTCTGAGTAACTCTTATGATTGGTTCTGGCATGCTTCCTTAAAATATTCCCAATCTCATACTTATTTCAAGGTTGGTAAAGGTAACCATGAAATCAAGCAAGTTATAAATAATTTTTGCAAAAGTGTCATACACTAGCATTTTCTTCTGTAAAAATGCTTCTGCTTCCTCTTTCATCAGTCATTTTGGGATATGATGAAAAAAAGGGATCAGGAGTTAGGAATTTTTAACTCAAAACTTTCTCAAGGTGAAATATGTTGTTCAGGGATTCTGGGTCCTGGCCAGTTACACTGACCAGCCTGTGCATCAGGCCTGCGTGCTCCTCCAGGAGAGGGGTAGCTGAGTACTGAAGGGAAATACCACTTCTCTGCAAACTCCATTTAGAGAACTTCACTGTTTCAGAAGCTATTGTTTAGCAGCTGGTTATACCAATAATGCTTTTTTTTGCTTTTTTAAGTGTCATGGTTAAAATATTTCACGGTAACATTAATTATCCTGCTTGTGAGACCTAAGGCTCAAGATCTCAGACTGGTGACAGCAGACGCCCAGGACTTTATGCTGCTGAGTCAGAAACTTCTAGTATGACCAGAAACAGACTGGTCCATTGAACACCTCGTGGCAGAAAATGTTGTCATGTTTGGGGAAATAAATGGTTTTGAATAACCTCTAAAACTGAACATATATGCCTGTTTCTAAAGGTATGTATTCTCTTACCTTCCATATACCCTTATGTCTGAAATTGCATAAAAGTAGCGTGCCAGGTGTTGCTCATCTACATATATCTCTCCAGTTGCTGGCCTCAGCAGTCTTATCCTCAGATCCGTGATGGTAAAGAAATCTCTCAACTTCTTGGTTGTGTCAAGCTGTCCATAAAGAGAAGCCATGTTATGAAGCCGAGGTCCAGCAAAAAAAGCAAATCTATCTTTGATTTCAAAGTGGATTATTTTACTATTTGTCATGTACCCAGTAGAGTATTCCTCTGTGCAAATGATTTCTAGGACTGTGTGCTGTGATAAATCCCTCACTGATTTTGGATCCATATGAAAAGCATCTAAGCAGTCTGTGGCATAATATTGGTAGGGCTGCCATGTTCGTCCATAGTCAAGCGATTTTTCCAGAATCATTTGATCTGGACGGCCAGATTCAAAAGTGATAACTATGTTATCTGTAAGCTCAATGGTTTTGTTCCAGGAGAGCGTAATATTAACGTGAAGAGGCTTTGGATAATCCTTCCAAGTCGTGGACTGCCAAAATGTGGAGGGATGCCTTCCTTCAAGATCAAACATCAGTTCCGGAGGATGAGCCAGTTCTTGCGTACTCGCATCACATTCATTATTGCACATGTAGGGATTCCCCTGGAAAAGAGCAAAGCAGTATTGTAAGAGGCATGGTATAGGTGAATGTAACACATAAAGATGCTTCTTGTCTGGCACATGAGAACTGCTGCTTTTTCTCCAGGAATGAAACTAAGAAAGAAAAAACAAATGCTTGCAAGGAAGACTTTTATCTTAACAAGCTTTATTCTTCCTGTTTAACCCATTAAAGTAAATGTACAAACGCACACATATACAGGACCCTTGCTTCTGTAACATAAACATTCTGCTTAGTATGTTCTAGAGAAAGGAAAGAGTTTCTTTGCCCTGAATGACTCGGATCGACGGTTGAATCACAAAAGACTCAAGTCTCTAATAGCTCAGTAACTCCAACTCTTCCTAGAAAGATGCAGCAGCCAAAGCGAATTTATTTTTAAAACAAGAATGCTCCTCAAGAGCTCTGCCCACATGAAAAAAGTAATTTTTAGGGCAAGTGATTTGAGGTCAGCAGTGCAGCCCGTATGTACTCAGCATGAACCAGTACTGCTACAACTTCAAGTTTCCTTTCACCCAGGTGTGAAATTTATCACGCTTAACTTTGCTCCCAGCTTAGCAACGGCTTGCCTTAAAACATTTACAATTGCCACCAAAAGCCATTAGAAAAACAGTGCTCTGCCAGCTATGGGGCTTGATTCAGACATCTGCCATCTTATTACAGGGTAGTGAAATACTTCAGAAAAGACTTTTCACGAGGCACCCGCTCCAATTTATCAGGACAAGATAATCCAGCACTTGATTAGGTGGGAGATGTCAGAAGCTCCAGCTGGAATGCTGCCGAGGTGGCTGGTGCTCTGAACTAGGGGTCGAGTTAAAAACAGCCGCAAAAAAAGCTTGCCAATAGTACACAGCTTTTACTGCTACTTGTCCTCTGTAGCAAGGTGAAAGTGAATTATTCTCTTCCTGGCCTTTTGATGCATTAACTTGCACACTACAATCTTGTGCTTCTTCACAAAGGCTATTTTGTCTGCAGATTGGGGATATCTTGCAGCAGTTGCCAAGATATCAGACGCTGTAGGCTGCACTGAATCGCATCTATCCAATTTCGGCTTTCAACAGGACATTAATATTTCGCTACTTGTTCATTCTGCGTTTGTTCCAGAAAGCAACTGCTGCTCTCTATCCTCCCCTCTGCCTCACACCTGGATTGTTGAAGAAGCCATGTCGCTTTTCACTGATGGTCAGCATTGCTGGGGAAAAATATCAACATGCCTATACCTAGCAGGGCTCAATAGGGGGGCTAGTGTAGCTGTTGTTGTCATTAGTCAGAGTTCCCCTCACCTACCCTGGAAACAGAACATGCTCTAGTATGATAATCAAACTTTTCTTTCATTATAATTACAGTTACAATTCTCTCCATCTCAAAGCCTCAGGGCAATGAAACGATTCAATGCCATCCAGTGTGGGAAATGGGTTTTAAACATGAGTTTCCACCTTAGCCTCTGCTCTGCTCTTTGTCACACTCTCATGAAACACCGGCAAAAGGACTTCTGCACTCACTTTGACCTCCCCACTGGCAACTTCCTCTTACCTAGGCAGGGAAATAACATTTGCTTTTTTCTCTCTCCTTCGCTTAATACAGCTGAATGCTAAAACTGGCAATGATTCTCTAGGACTCAAAATTAGGAAAAAAGCTAAAAGATAACAAAAAGAGTTACTTGAAAAGCAGCACAATGCGTGTTCCACTGACAACTTCAAAGCACGCAGCTGCAAGCAGAAATACTCTGCAAAATGTGTCCATAATAAATCCCTGTTAACAGCTCTAATTTCAAGCTCACGGTTGCTATTTCTATGACTTCCTTTTGAATAAAACAGTGAAAATCAAAAATAAGTTTCAAGGAGAATAAAGAAAACACCATATATTTTTTTTTTTTTTTAAATTATTTAAGTTCCATTTAATATATCGGACATAAATGTCAGAATTTGCTAATTTACTTTTCTTTTCCTTAGGAAAAATAAACATATTGTGTAATCTGTAAGGTTCCAGACCCTTTGACTACATACATGTAAACATCAGGTTTGCAGAAAAAGTGCTTGGAGATACATAAATCACACCTTTCTGAGGTTTACTAGAAAAATCTGGTCACTTCTGTACCTGTCACCACAAAGCTGCCTGCGTACCAATAATGTATATGCTTCTGTCATCACTTTGGTAAAAGCAGCTTTGCTGGGAGGTCATGAGTATCAAAACCCAGAAAATAAACGCTCATGGGTAGCCAGACAGGTGCAGTAAGCACTGCTGAGAGATGGCTTTGGTTTCCTGTTCCACAAGTAGCCACTGAGTCTGTTACGATTCTTCACGTTAAAAACTAAAGCCACTCTGATCTGCTAGTCCCTGGATGCAGGAGGAAGTATATTTTATGACTTCCAGTGGATAACCCAGATTGTGTGGGATGTATTGTTTCTTTCGGTATACGAGTTAATTTCTTTTGCTCCCTTTTTTTTCACCTTTTGTTTTTAGCAAAAGCTGAGGTGTCAATATAACCAGAGGCAGGGGTCTAACAAAACACATGCTACTGTGAACGCAGTAAAATGAGAGCTAGTAGCAATAAGGTACCTAAAACCATGCTGCAGAGAATGCTAAAAATGAGCCCTAGCTTGTTACTGAATGGTATTCTACATCTCTGTGGCCACAAAGCTTTTTGGGAAAGATGAGGCTATTCCAGTTAACAGCAGAGTATAGTGAGAAATGGGTCAGAATCAGAGTGCTGTCCTGCACTTGAAACTCTTACCAGCGGTAACGTCAGTGGCACAACCTGCCACTGAAACGCTGGAGTAAGGACATCACTGCAAATGAGAATCCTAATAAAAAGTTTCAGGCATATCGTCCCAAATAAATGCAATTATTATTTTAATTTTATAGCACGCATTTCTCTGTTAAGAGTCCAATGTTTTGTTGACACCAAAATAACATGTGAGGAGTACAGTATTCTAGAGAGAAAATTAGGAAAAAGAAAATCTAAGCTGATATCAGCCAATAAAATAAACGTCCTGAATTCTAACACAGGAAGGAAGAAAGAAATGATGAGTTTAAGTAAGTTCCCCTCTGCCTCCTGACATGGCAGTTACCGATGTAATTTTGAATGTGATTATTGCTTCTGAGGCTCGGAGTCAGATTCCCATTCTTCTCTACCAGCAACTTGGCTTTAAACTGCTTCTGATTAATTTTAAATGTAATTTGTGTGTTAACTCATGGTTTACATGATCAAAACAAGGTAACGGAGTCTTGCCCTACATGAATGTCCCTTACTACATATTAGTAGGAAAATAATTAATTTAACTGGGATTAGTTACATATTTTAATGTCTTGATCTCCTTGATAATCCTCTTTAAGATCCCTACCTCAGTAAAATGAATACAACAAAGAGAAACTTTCCCCAGTTTGTGAAAACTAAGCCCATTCTGTGTTGGGGACATCTAAAGGACTGGAGCACTAGCAGCTATACATAAATATATCTGTATATATATCTGTATATACTAGCAGCTGTAAATATATCTGCCTTTAAGCCTTCCAAGCAGCAGCTCTTCAGCTAGACAACGTGGAAAATACCTATAACTTTTCAAAACTACATTTAGGCTATTAGGAGACCTCTAAATAATTGAACATTAATAAATACTTCTAAACACTTCATTGCCAATTAGCATAAGAGATAGCTGAGGCTTTCCCAACACCATGACCATCTAAAAGAAATCCATTATTTTCCTCTACAGTAAATGGAGGTTGATATAGAATAGCTCCTTGAGGGCAGGCAAATTAGGTTGCTATTTATTTTGTTTTTAGGCTGCTCATGGAATTCAAAATATTACCAAAACTACTGACATAGTCTAAAAGTTTTAGCTTTAGGAAAAGGTGCCTGTTCTGCAGGCATGGCAAAGGCTGTATCACATAGTTTGATCATGCTCAGCCCCAGCTGGAAAAAGCAGTTACCTGAGAAGCTACTGACTAGGGCTGACTGGTCCCAGTAGGTTTCCCCTCAATTAGCTGTATTTAGTTTGTTTTAGCACACAGTGATGTCTGTGCCAGCCAGCTTGAACTTTTATAGTGGTGTCTGAAGTGCTCGGCAAGTATCCCTGGCTGGGATGGGGTGCTGGGTTTGGCCTTGCTCCCACTGGGCAGAAACGTGTCTTACCAAGTGCCCCTTCAGGAACAGCTCAGTGATGGCTAGGACAGTGACTCTAGACTGAGGATTTTGATTGAAACCAGAGGTCTAGCAGTAGTATGACCTTTGAACATCCACAGCAGTGCTGCAGCTGCTGTTTGAGTGTTGAAGTCCAAGTGCTGACGCTCAGGCGAAGCAAGCGCTCAGCGACATCTACACAGGCTTAGGGATTGATTGAAGATGTTGCTTCTTTCAATCTGCTTCCTGTCCACACTAACACCTCACGTACTTTTTACTCAGGAACAAAGACAAAGGGACTTAACCCTTCTCCAGCATGAATACTGGAAGCTGTGTCACAGATTACATGCTATAATAGACACCCGGCTAAATCCCCATAGAAGATTATGACTTGCATTTTCAAACTGGTGAAGGCTGCTGAGGTCACGCAGGCCAAAATTTTAAGGAGCAAAATACATTTTCAGAAGCAGGTCACAGCAACTGACTTTTATACCACTGCCTCAAGCTAGCTCAGATGCACAAGATGAGAAATAAATACAGCCCGCCTAGGGTTTGGAGAGAGGTTCTGCAGTAAATTACCGCATTCAAATCACACTTTTGAAAATAAGAAGAGTATTTCTGTTTTCCTTTCCAAGAGATCATTAGAAGTAGTTCGTTTGGTACTGTGCTGTACATCGTAAATGACTAATTATATAGTCATAGCAAATAGCAGCAATTGCCCTAAATCTTACCTTTGCATGTAGTTTCTAACCAGGAATGACTTGTTTACCATGACGGAGCCAGATTAAGAATCCATTAATCAGGAGTTACTGCTCATTAGGCATTGTCCTACTAAGGGCAAAGAGTTAGTGTGGTGGAGGACTGGCAAGGCACCAAATCTGTTGCATGATTATTGACGTAATCAAGCTCACTACAGCCATTAGCTGGTTTGAGAACACCTCAGTCAAAGTCTGCAGAATTATTGTTGTGATGGAGACAGGGAAGGCTGTAGACAAGAACATTTTACCATCAATAGCCTTTCATCACTGCAGTGACAGCATGTTAAGTTAAAATGATTTAAGTTAAGAAAGAAAAAGTGCTAAAATCTCAATGTAAGAGTTGATGCTCTTTCATAGAGCTCTCAAGTGAGAGGCATCTGGATGGCCAGACAAGCACTTTGAACTCTGAGCTGCAGGCTGAACAATATACGTTCTCCAAAAATGAGCAAAAAGAAAATAAAAGCATGTTTAAATCAATAACTTCTGGAGAGACTTAAAAAGATTACATCAGGGAGGACCTGACAGGCCAAAAATAATAATGCTTAACAACTTTTTGCACTTTCAAGCTTGAAACTACGTTGCAGATTATGGCCCTGATCCTGCAAGAAACTAGGAACAAGCAGGACCTTAAAAATTCAGATTTTAAAAAGATCTTTAAGCCTCTAAAGATCTGGCACTTTGCCTTGTGGAATATAGACCTAGCTAATTAATCTTCACGACAACACCGCTATGAGGTATGGGATCCTATCCCAAATTTACATATAGATGTAGAATTAGATAGAGATGCTTTCGCATGATGAACTCTGTAATCCCTGATTATATTGTACTGTTTCTTCCAAAGCCTTTTAGTAGATCACGTGAAGGCATTCTTGGCACTCAAAGTAACTCTCAGATTATTAGATCGTGCCTCTCCAATGAAAATGTAACATAGGAAAACATTTTAATGTCTGCAGCACCAAATGCATCGGTGCATTTGGCAAAGACACTTAATTCCTAGCAGTACTTTCTCTCTTTTTAGTTACTTTAGTTACTTTTTGGAAGCGCTTTTTAAGTTACTTTCTGAGGCAAATGGTGTTTTATTTCCTCTGAAATCTCTCTATCCACTTTGTTGGGGGGAAGCCTATTTATTCCTAGTTGGTAATTTTATGCTTCCAATGCAATCTGTGACTTGGCAACCTTGCTGATGTTATTTTGACCACTTGATCATTCTAGCATAATGATGCCTTAAGGCAGATCTACTGGCACTGACCCAAGTGTGGTGGTGTTAGTTCGGAAGCTCCGTATTGGTGTTTTCCTCTTGCATCAGCAGGTATCTGGCAACACAGTCACTCTCCTATTTATAGCTTTTGCAATGTCATGAGGTGCATAACGCTGGGACCCCATCAAGCTGAGCCCTGGCTGAATGATACAGAGAATGTTCCAAGAAAACCTGAGTATCTTTATACACCAGATGCATATTTGAGTTTGAGAAACTGAAATCCCCAGGGGATGCAGCATCCTTTTCTCTCAGCACACTGGCACTTGTCCTGGGGGAGCCAGCCCATCCATGAGACTGCTCTTTGAATGAGGCTGTGAAGGGTATCGACCTCCAGCGTCATGCTCAGCTTGTAGAGGTGCATTTTTGCCTGAGCACTTTTCCAGCCATTCTGCTGCCCTGCAGGAGCACCGGCAAGGAAGTCATGCAGGCGATATGGGAGTCCCCTCAACTGGGAATAGCTTCTACTGTCAATAACAACTACCTTGGATGCCACTACCTTATATTTCTGATCATTTTGGACTATCCATGAATTTAGAATGGGAGCCATTGAGGAGGTAGAAGAAAAGATGTCTAAGCCACTGCACTTGAAAGGTGTCACCCTGAGCAAGAGAAAGCCAGCGCAAAGGCTAGTTGGTCTGTTATCACGGGCAGATGGTCTCAATTACTGTGACAATCATAGAGGGAACACGAGCATCAAAAACCATGAGAAATCAAATTGCCTTGGTGGTGACAGGGGGAACCAGGGTGCTGGAAACACATTAAAAAAAAAATCTTATTCCTGGTGGGTTGTATTTTTTTTTTTTGGTTTGGAGTTTCTTTGTTGGTTTTTTTTGTGATTATAAATTATCATGGTCAGATTTTTCATCCACAAAGGAAATCTGTGGATAGTTAAAAGGTCTAAGAAACATGCTGTGAGAGCAGGCTGGGCCCTGGCAGCCTCAACAACCCTGACCAGCTGCACCTGGGCAGCAGGGGCTAGCAACCCTGACCAGCCTCATTCAGACCCCTGGCCCCAGCCCTATTTAAGCTCAGAGCCTTAATTTGTCCCTTTTTCCTTGGTGGGACTCAGGCCTCTGTTATAGCCCTGTCTCCTGCTGCTCCCAGTGGGGTTCCTTTGATGACCCTGCTTTGTCTGCTCACGGTGCCTGGAGATGCTGATGGACTGTCTGTTTCCTGTTTGTGCTCAGGTGAGGGCATGGCTGGTGCTGGGGTAGTCCTCTACTCCCCTGTGATGGGTGGCTCTTTTCCTGTTCTTCCCTGGCACTTACTGAGGGATATGTAATGAGTGAGGAGATAGAATCAAAGCTCAACAGCTTGCCCTAGGCAACAGGGGGGCAGATTTATATTAGCTGAGTAGGAAATCAGATCATGGGATATCAAATCATGGGAGTGTGGAAATTTGGTCTTGGGAAAAATTTCAGGAAGACTCATGGTGTGAGGAAACTGGAACACTGTGCTCTGGATGGGCTCCTGCACCACACTGCTGAGGGTAGACCAGGGCAGGGTAATCACCATGAGCCATACCTGGCTGGTGCTCCCTCTTAATGGATGAGATGTGTATGAGTGGCATGAGACTCTCTCCTCATAGACAACACAACTGAAAAAGGACATATAACTAGTTCTGTTTTTATTCCTCACAAACTGAATAAATGTGCTTTGTAACAGCAGTGGAGGCAGGTGGGACATGGTTGCTGTGGCTTTTGCAAAAGGTTGCTCTTAGCTTTCTAACTGGTTCCTAAGAAGCTCCACCTTCCGTCCCTGTGGCAGATACTCATCTGTTAAAACCCCTTACCTACTCCTGTGGTAAGGGGTTCCTTGTCCTTCTGGTGGACAGCTCTCGAGCAGTATCTGAGGAGGCTCATGTAAAGTATTGATGTTGTGAGTCCTGGCAATTGAGTACATTCTGATACAGGCCATGAATTTCAACCTTATTTCTGGGTAAATTGAGTGAAGTGAGTGGAAGAGAGCACCGATGTGTTGTTTAACTGATGAGCTACGGTAGTGTTCAGTGTAAGCTTACCCTCTACGCTCATTTCAGTAAACGCATCTTACTTGGACAGCTGTCATATAGATCATTCATCACAGCCCAAAAAATTCAGTCATGCACGTATTAACCCTTGAATGAAGTTAGAAATGAGCAGTGTAGAAACAATTAAAAATTTTAAAGTTATTGAAAAATAAACGTAGTTTTGTAACGAATTAAATGAAAATCAGATGGGTTGGGATCTCTCCATTAAAAGACAGAAATACCATGATTTTTGTGTTTATAATTTAAAGGAGGTTACAGTATGAACTGTTTTTCAGCAAGTTGTTACTAGTTA
This sequence comes from Baryphthengus martii, assembly GCA_013396935.1. Taxonomy (NCBI): domain Eukaryota; kingdom Metazoa; phylum Chordata; class Aves; order Coraciiformes; family Momotidae; genus Baryphthengus; species Baryphthengus martii. The sequence continues at coordinate 356,362 of VWZK01003933.1, read as the reverse complement.
TATCTTATTATGATAAGATTTTGGATATGATGAGTTTATTCTGCAGTTTAAAAATCTCCTGTCCTTAATACATCTATACTAAAGCTTTCCATCATCAAACTGCAACTTAAATAGTTAAATGATAATGTTGCATGTGTTTACTTATTGAGAAAAATGCACAAAACCTCTTATTTGTTTTCTGTTAGCCATAGTATTTTTCAGTCCGGAAGGCTTCTAAAACACTGTGTAGCTCATTAACAGAGCTTCAAGAATTATCTGACTGTCTACCAAAGCAGACTGTCATAGCTTTTTAATAGCACACACACATGTTCTACAGTGTCCAAATATTTAGAGTGGAACTGAAGATTGCTATATTTGATTTAAACTTCAGAAGTATTCTACATAAGCACATACAAAAACATATAGTGCAAAATAACCAAGTAGAGTAAACTATTATTTGAGTATAGAGTAGTAAGAGATGTCCACACTAGTACAGGCAGTTACTATAAAGAAAATAATCTGAAGAAAAAGCTTTTCAAAAATTACATCCACTTAATCTCTACATTATTGGCTTCTGTGCAAGTTCAAACTAGCTAGTGGAAGTCTGAAATGCTAATGTCCCCCTAGGTGTATGTAAAAACAATGTCAGCACTTACACATGTGGTTCATACAATAGCTCAAGTTACATGTTAGGCTTGGCTGACTGAACAACATGAGAGGCAATAAGCTTTATAATTAGTATTTAATAATTAGGGAATTTTCAGATTTAGTGATGCTCAAATTATGGTTACATATAGTTTCAAATAGGTGGTTTGAATGCCACCTTTAGAAGGGTGGGCATAAGGCTGCACGTATGCAGACATTCGCAGGGGGTTCCTGTCCTGCTGGGACCTCACAGCAGCTAACTCTCTTGCTGGCTTTTCCACATAGTATAGCAAAATAGACCAAGGGCTTCCAGTCACTAAAGCTAATTTTACACTAAATTAGAATGAGGCTACTCTTAAAAGCAGCACAAACTTAACTCCTCTGGATTTTGAGAGGGGCCTTGAAAAAAATTGGAAAAAAACCCCTAAGAAATCCCATTGTGCCCTTTTCCAGTTCATTAACTTCCAGTGGATTCACTGGAAAATCTCTGTGTCAGAGCTGCACCTTTGCTATGGGCTCAGTCCTGCCTCAAGCACGCACCAGCCTGCAATCTATCCATGTGCTCTCCCTCCTTGGCCCATTCCCTGCTTTTGCCTCCCCCTGCGCTCCTGCTGGGGAACTGATGGTCTCTGAGCTGACAGCTTCTCTCTAACGACAAATTTCCTGCAAACTTGGGAGATTCCACCTTTGTGCGTAGCAAATATGCTGCTTTGTGGTGAGCTGGTTGATGTGTCTGGAAGGCAAGTCCTTTTTTTCCCCCCTCTTAGTTTTTCACTGAATCAAGTCTCTGATCTGATGAGCTGCATGGCCAGATGAGTGCTGATACTGCCAGAAGGGATGCCACAACTGGGGATGGAAGCAAAATAGTGTGGATAGACTGACTGGCTTAAGGGCAACATGAAAAATGCACCCTTAATTGTGAACAAAATGCTAAATTATGTCTGTGCTGTCATACTCATCTGTTAAAAGGTCTTTCAAATAGACAAATAGCTACTTGTATGTGCAAGTGTTATTTATGCTGTAAAAGACTATTCTGGGGGTTTAAATGTGTATTGAACTTGGGCATAACAAATTTTGTCCCAAAAAGTGATTTTCACTACGTGTGTCACCCCAAAGCATCATTACGATTTTATTTTTACAAAGGGTAGCAGGATTTAGGAGAAGAAATTAAATTATTTCTGTTCCTACAGATGTAGACATAGCACCTGCAAATGTTACCACAGCCTTCACTGAGAGTATTTTTTTGCAGTCTCTGCAATTTAAATTCAGGTATTAAGAATTCTGTTTTTCCTACATTATTTTACAGTATATGTATATGTGTGAGCATGCTTGAGATTTTTTTTGTTGTTTCATCTGAAAATTTTATTCTTTTCTAAAAGTGGAATGGTAAAATATGCTACACCTGGGAAGTACAGCAGAGTCTGATGGAAGGTATGTTACATTATCTCACTGTGACTATAGTTTTTACATTTTATTCTGAATACTGGCAAACCATCTCAATGAAGATCGAGATGCCAAGATGCACTGTATCAAACTATTCTCATTGACAAAAGGTTTATACAAAACTCTCTTCATGCACTGAAGCACAACTCCTGTACTAGGAAGTCAAAAGGGGAAATAAAACAAAGGCAAACCCCAAGCCTAACTGGCTTTGTAAAGACAGGGTCCTTGTTTAAGTATTTGCCCTCAGGAAACTGATTTTACTGTTTATTTCCTGCTTATAATTTCCACCAACTTGAAGCATGCTATCTTCTTGCCTAAATGTGCAGCTATGACAGCTACAATCATTGTGCATAATCTGTGGGACATGGAGTATGAATTCTAGCAAGACAATGAGCAGAAGGACACCAAATCTTCCATGATATACAATAATGGTGGGCTGTGAAAAAACACTGTTGGCTTTAATAGTATTCCAGGGGTGATTCCTGCTTCATCTGTGGGAGACTATTTTAAGACTGACAAAGAGGATTCATAAGCAGCAGTGATAGTTAAGTACTTTTGTCAAGTGTGATGCAAGAGAATTTGGAAAAAGATCTCAAATTTCACTCTATTTCTTCCAAAAGAAAGTCATCTTCCTAGAAGGGAAGGTCTAATCAAGTGCTTATACAGGCTACACCAAATACCGTGTATATTCATGAGAGCATTACCAAAATTATAAGTTGATATTTTACTAATCATTACAACGAGCATAACACCAGATGCAATGCAATAAACATTTAACTCCCCGAATCTGAACAATCTTTCACTTTGTTATCATTGAAAGTAGACAGCTTTGCTATGCCAAGGCAAGTTGTCTTCCCCAGCTATGACGGCCCCTTCTTTCACAGACTATCACAGAGTTTCAAAAGGCTACCCATGTGGTAATGTAGTGTACCTGGCAATGAATAAGGAGAGCAAAACTGTGTCACTTAAAGCTGGAAGAAAACTTTGTCAATACATGTTTATCTACTATTGCGTGTTTATGTAATGTTTTGCCTATTACTTTTTAGCTGTAGATCTCCAAATTACTTGCAAGCAGGTACGTTCAGCTGCCCACGAAGGCAGAGCTGAGGGAGATCAGATGGAGGTGAAATAATTAGTGGTGGCTAAGCCAGGAACAGACCCTCTTCCTTTACCCCACAGGCCGTTTTTTCAAAGAGAATTTTTTTTTGTCTTTGTATTAATTCTATGGCTAATGCCATAGAGAAAAGAAACTGCAGAGCCAGACAGCAAATAAAAGGGACTAAAGAGACAGAAGAAATTTTTTTTTTTTTTTTTGTTGGGGATCTCAGCTGCGCTTCTGGGACTGTCTGCATCTGCAGGCACTGTTCATCTCACTCCAGAGTGTTATTGATTCTGTGCCTGTGGTTTCATGCAAAATTGTGTTTCTACAATAACTGTAATTTTATTTCTGATTCTTAATGTCAGTATTGTTTTTGACAATTTCTGACCTGCTTCTATATTACCAATGTGTCTATTGCCATTTTTAATAAGTTGTAGAGCCGATGGATTAGCACTGAATGTCAAACACCACAATTAGAATTGCTGATGTTATGCAGAAGCACTGCTTTTAATATATATATATAAAAAAATCTGTCTTACTATTGCTACAGAATCTGCACTCATTTCTGCTGTATTTGACTTTTTTGTTACAGAATTCCCAGGCTCAGAGGACCCTTGCATATCTGTGAACCACTTAAAGGAAGAATGAAAAGGAACCTAAACAAAAATGACAATTGTAAGTGAAACAAAATTTCACCTCATTTCTCTTATAGAAGGTCGGCTACATTATTTTTCCTTCATTTGTGTTTGTCAGGATGATAAAATAAATATTTCTAATGAATCACAGTGTATACCTACATAACACGGAATTGTTATAAAAACAAATTTAAATGTTGAATTTTATTATACAGTGATGGGATGTCTTATTAGCATTCACAATCATGTCTACGATGTCTGTGCACGTTCAGATTATAGCACGTAGTGCTTTGAAAGACAATGAAGATACTTGTCAAATCCACATTAGGATAATCCGCCAGTATAAGTAATTCAATCCAAAAAAACATACAGTATCTTTTGAGGAAGGGTTGCAAACTTTGTGATTAAACTAATAATTTGTTAAGTACCGTGCTGGAGATTGTCTTGTAATTTTCTTTGTTACATATATCCATGATAAATAATACCTGAAGATATACAATCATTTCATAAAATAATTCGTACTGTTATCTGCAAATCCATAGGTTGGGTGTGGTATGTGGCTGCACTGACTCCCAACAATCTGTTATTTTCAGAACTTACTTCAACATAGCATGTTGAAATATGGAGAATCCCCATTGGCTGGATGGCAGAGCAGGGGAAAGGAAAGCAGCTGCTCCTCTGTTCCACGCAGAGGGCAGGAGCGCAACGCCTGCACCATCCCTGCTCCGGCCTCTTGAGCTTTGCTGCCTCAGGTGAGAGGCTCAAAGCAATGGGAATTGGGGATAAAACAAGCCCGCCAAATTATTTCATAATCTCAGTTACTGCTCCAAATGACAATACCTTCCAAGTCTGAATGAGAATCTTCTACCTGAAATAAAACAAGACCATCTCTAAGTGCAAGAAAGTCTTCTGGTAACATATAATGCTTTCTGTTAATGCATCAAATGTGCAGCGTGCAAACAACTCCCGTGAACTGGGCCAAACCTGTCTACTGAGTTGTTTGTAAAGTAATCCAAATCTGGAGATGAAAAGTCATCTTTCACCATAGAGCTGTGATAAGACTGCTGGGTTATGAGGTTCCACTTCGAACCTCTGCGTGCCTCTGCTATAACAAGGAGTAGTCATTGGCATGTTAATTGGGCTAGCTCAGGCAACCCCATTAGTAAGAACAGGGCAGCCTGGGCTGCGTAATGCTCCTTCATGTTTGGATGCTATTTGTCTACATGGAGGGTTTTGGTGCCAATTCTTTATTTGTGCTGTTAACTCTCTACTGAGATTAAGCCAGGGTGCGTATGCTAGGATGAGACGATCGTAATTTATGAACATTGTAGAATGAATATACCTTAAAAATATTTGACTTTTGGTAAGTATTAGGTGGGGAAGTTACTCATAAGGAAAGACTGAATGTAGTTTTTCTATATTGGAAAAAATAGACTTTCCACAATTGCCTGCTGGGATGCCTGAAGGTAAAGTTTAAGGACAGAGATTCCTTTTATCCTAGTACATTTCAATCTATTACAGACTAAGTTGATAAGAGAAGCTCTAAGTGTGTTCCTTTCCACTGTACCACCCTGGGAAGTAATAAATTACAGCATATTATGTTCCCTATCAGTTCTACCCATCACAGGCTTGTCTTACAGAAGACATGATAAGAGAAACACCTTAGATAAAGTAATGCAATTAACTGCTGCCATTTGAAATCTGAAAAATTACATTTCCTTACCCAGCCTGTCTAGCTGTTCAGCCATTCTTGAGCAAAAAACTGTGCTTAATGACTTGCCGGTTAACTGTAGGACTACTTTCCAACAGACTCCGCTTCTTGCAGCGCTACAGGAAAGGTCAAAACCTTGCAACAGCCGCCAGTATCTGGCTGTACAGCCCAAAGGTCAGGGATGCCCAGGGGTAGGAGTGTACCATGACAGCCCAGCTCCCTCTCCAGGTGTCTCAGTGAGGGGCAAGACAGTGACATCACCTCTCTAACACTTGGATGTGCTTCTATGTAAGATGCTCTTGTGGCTGGCTAAGGCAGCACCTGAAGCCAGCAAGGCAGGAAGTTGCCCTGCCACAATGACAAATAGGCCTCCACATACTCTTACAGTCACACTGTAATTTAAACAATTTAGTGCCATTCGGCACTTATCTTTAAAGGTAGTTTTAGGTCTCAGTTTGTGCTAAAGGAGCTATATGAAGTGCACTTATTAGAATGAAAAATAGCTGTCTATAAAATGAGTCACTGTATGTATGGTGCAGAAATAAAAGCCCTGAGAGGAAGATGAGGTGGTCTTTCCTCAACACAAAATGTAGGGCTGCACTATGCTACAAACCAATCCATATGCCTCACTTTTTGAAGAGTATCTCAGTATTTTCAAGCCCTAATGAAGTGTTTTAAGGATTAGAAGTGGCATAGCTTTGTTTGTAACTCATGTCTTTAGCATACAAAATCACCCTGTTCAACACGGCCGTCCGTGATATATTAATGTAAAAAATAAAAAAAAGACAAGAACTTCAAAATATTTATGCCCTTAGATTTCTTCATTTTCATTTCTCCTAAATTTTGATTGGACATTTACTGAAAGTGCTGCAATGAAATCAATGGAAAATTTTAGCTGACAATTTAAGTCATCAGAGGGCTCTAGATAATTTTAAATGGGTTTGTGATTATTTTTGTAGATTTTGTTATATAGCATTTGAATACATTATTTAAACAGTACTTTACATGGGCACTTGCCAGTTTAAAAAGTTGGCCAACAATTAAAATGTACATAAGAAGAAAGTAAGCCTGATAAATTATCTTCAATTTTAATAACTCATGGTGACATACTAAGGTTGTTTTAAATTATTTAGTAGTGTAATTAATTTGAAAAGCAAGCTGAGAGGTACTTGTCTTTGTCATAGGAGCAATTTAAAGAAAAAAATCTGCTGTTTCTCTCCTTGCAAACATTTGTGACTATCACAATCTATTTCTCTGTACTTATCTATATATATTTTGGAACACAGTACTGACTAGCTTTAGATTATAAAATCAATTCTTCCATCTAACATTATGCTCAGTAAAGTTCCTTCTAAAGCTCTAATATTTCTTAGACTTTTCTAGATTTAATTTTGTAAACATTGTTTTGTAGATGTAAGAGTGGGAAACTTAGAGTTACAACATTTAAATTTCCAAACAGCTTTAACTCTGGTTCAGCATTTTCTTGTAGGGTCTTGTATTCCCCAAACTGCCTATATATGACTGGAAACCTGGTTGATGCCATAATTTTGTTTATGATGCTCAAAAATAGGAATTACTGATTTTTTTTTTTGTGTCTGCGAGCACATAAGAAAACATTTTAAACTGTATGTTGAATATATGAAGAGGTATTTAAATACTCATTATGTTATAAAATATTCTTATGTCACAGAAAATATTTTATTAAAACATTATGGTTATACTTAAATGCTCTGAAGTTCCTTTCAGTAAGTCAAATCCTATCCTAAGATTCAATTAATATAATTTCTAGTCAAGAATTCACTCAAACCAACAGATGTTCTTACTGAACTAAACCTGAATAGCAATTGAATAGAAGCTCCAGGAGGTATCCCAGTACTTATGGGGTCACTTCCCAGCAGCTTTTAGCTCCGCATACATTGCACTTCTCTGAAGCTGGCCTGCTTTGCTGTCAGCTTCTCTCCCCCGATGTCTGTGGAGGAAGGTGACTTGCACTAGTTCGAGTGACTTTCACACTGCTCTGCTCCTGGAGTTTGGAGACAGGGCAGGGCTGAGGACGAGGTCCCTGTAATGCCTCAGGGCTGTGGGGAGTCCACAGGACTGGGGAGCAGCGGCCAAAGCCCCACCTGAAGACAGTAAAAAGGCAGCAATCCAATGTGTGACAAGTAAATCTGAAGAGCAATTGCATTTCTCCAAGTGTAAGGCAAGTGTGTTTTATAGCAGTGCTTGCTTTCTCATGTATCACCTTTGTTAATTAAAGAAATGTTTTATAAAAGAACAGCTGTCATAGATGATATAATTGCTATCACTTTGATATCTTAATTAAATTACACTGCAGGCTGTAAGTCCTTCAGGGCACCTTCATTTAAGATGCTTGATGTTTGTCAGTCACCACCATGAATGGAATTTTGTTTTTTGTCAATACCACTTCCAAATGCATGGCTTTATCAACTGAGTCTAGGCTAGCAGGGCAAAATTTGGCATGGGGTGATGTAACTACAAGAGATAAACAGATTGAAAAGGGGGTTCTGACTAGCTTACGTACAATAATGAAGCTCATTATCCTGCAGCAAAGTTTAAGGTAAGTTATACAGTAATGGTGCTCAAACTCTGATTTTGTACGGATACCCCATCCTTGCCATTAAAAAAGCATATTATATGCCAAAGTTGGATTCTAAACTCAGTGTTTCTCATCCCGTTATTTATTCTGATTCACAGCTGAGGAGACTGCCAGACCATTTTCAGCTTACCTTGGGGGTTCACAAGACCCGACTATGTTGAATACCGCAGGTCTGTATGAAATGTTTATAGTTCAGTTACATTAACAAGATTGATGGTTTAAGTTAAGCAGAGAGGAGAGAAAAAAAAAAAAGCTTTCTGCTGGTCTGTTGAATGTATTAATTATTCCTATTTGTTTATACCCTGGTGTTGCAGTAGCGTGTCACTGAGCGGTCCCAGCCCACAGCCTGCTGAGGGGCATTGCCCAAACAGGGGTAAAGACAACCTCTGCCGTGAGGCATTCCCCATCTTGACAGCATTTTGATACATGATTGTCAGTTGTATGATTTGGTTGATGGCCAGCTGCTCTTCTGTCACCGTCATGATGACATGCTGTCATGCACTGATCTTAGCAAAGCTCAGGTGTTCACTTGTTGCCGTGTCTTGGAGAAGGTGACGAACAGCCACATGCTACGCTCCTGAGTAAATTGGCAGTAGGAAAACTTCAGGAAGCAGTGCAAGGAATAACAAAAAGGTTAGGCCTTTGTATTCGCTGCTGTCACTTTGGCATTTGGGATACACAGGTCCTGCACATGTCCCTCGACTCCCAGTAAAAATTGTAGGAATCTTTTTATGGATTTAAATTGAAGCAGATTTGCTGTAAGATTAAAATCTCCCACAAGAAATAGTAGAAAAAATAATGAAGGAACACTGAGTGCAATGAGGGATACTGTGAGTAAAATAAATCACTTAGTGATGAATAATTGTAAAGGTTAAAAGAATGACATTGTGACAAGCGATGTACCCCTCCAGTCATCTCAGGTGAGGACTTCTCTCCCACATTGTGTTTTATTGTTTGGTATTATTTTATTACTGGACTCCATTTCATGTAAAAATAATAATTCCTTATTATATCTGCATTTTAAAAAACCCTACCAGTTATGAAGTATGACATTTAAAATAATTCACCAAGTGAGTTTAATTAAATTACAAATAGACAGAGTGTTCTGCAAATAGAACTGCTGCTTTGCGAGCAGGATGCAGCACGTTGCCTGCATGGCGTTAGAAGAACAGGCAGTAATGATGCGTGCATATGCTAGACTTTGGAAATGAAACTTTTCTGAACTGGTGAAATAGCAAGAATAATAATTAAATGTGAGAGTAATCTTGTAAGAAAATATACCATTCATCTATAAAAGCAGCACCCCAGGCACTGGTCTCCTTAGTGGTTTCATGTTTTGTATTTTCAAAATATTTCTTTAAAGGGCAGCAGCAGTATAAGTCAAGTCAATGGGGAGACGGCCGCAGGATTTACTTATTTGGGATTTTGAAACTTCAGTAGAGCAGATGAGTGAGAAGGGCTGGGAAAGACTTAATTTTTGCAGTGATCCAAGACAAACCAAGTACTTTTAAGGACAATACAATTCCCTTCCTTCAGTACAGCTGCTTTTTCAGTTTTAGAGGAAACTCATGTTTTTTCCACTCTTACATGACATAATGCAGAAGTTACATAGAAAGCAGATTTTCTGCTATATCCCTGAACTACACCAGGGCTTGAGGGTAGATCATCTTTAGCCTCCTGGGCGATATCAACAGTTGCTGAATAAAACCTCTAGAAAAACAGATATTTATTATTTAGTCCTGTAAAAATCTAGTTAAAATCTGGACTACATTCTTATCTTTAATGAAGCATTACAGGAAATCTGTGTAAGTCAAGATAAAGTTGAAAACTTCTGTGACTTTGTTAAAGCTACAGCAGACAATACTTGTTTGGGGATTTAATTTCCTAATTTTTTTAAGTTTTCCTGTAATGCCTTTAAAATCAATTTTCTCTGAAAAATGCATTAAGACTTCAGAAGCTGATTTTGATGCTCAAATGTGTGTAAACTAAATTACGTTTTGGTTCCCTGACCACTCATACTTGGTGCTGATACCATTATTGGGATTTTTACTTGTCCAAGTGACACAGAATGGTTAATTGCTTTAGAAGTTGAAAGTTTTGGACAGAGGAGCAGCGCTCAGGCAACGCTTTTCACGGGAAGCATTTACTGACAAATGCTGTTGCAAACCTTCTGAACAGAGAACAAAATGTGAATTCTTAGTTCGCAGTTGAGAGCTTTTACTCCCCAAAGTAGCTTCCCTGAAGTCACTGCAACTATACCTGAGAGCTGGTTGTGTGAACCACATGTGATGCCGTATAAATGGGATCAGTGATCAGAGCATCACGGGAGTGCCTGCTCACAGGTATCCAGCTCTGAGGCACTGCAGTCCTTTATCTTGCATTTCTACAGGTAGGCTCTGGGGTGTGTCCTTGGTCAAGAAAGTAGGCTGAAAAGAAAGTCACTGGGGGTAGGGAAAAAGAGTGCAACTAAATTTTGAAACAAGCTAGTGACAACTGTTTGCAACACCGGATAAAACTGAAATAGAGAGGTGATAATGGTATGAAACAGGAAAGGAGGAGTGTGAAGAACTGAGGTCATCAGGAAAAAAAAAAAGGTAAAAAAACAATTGAAGTTTAAAAAAGACAACAACTTTTTGGTTTCCTCCTCCTCAACCCTCAATTATTTCAAGGCATTCCCCTGAACATAAATCCAGGAAGCCACAGCCAGGTCTTTCTTTCCTAAAAGGTAAGGCGATACTGCAAGTCCTCAGGTTCCTCTTGAAAACTGATGATGGAAAAGGCATGCTGTTAATGCAATCCTACTTATTCGCTCTGAGTATGCAGAAGGTCCCACTTATCAGGCATTATGAGCAAATCACCCAGAGGCAGTTTACTTTTTTCACTGGGCTAAGCATCTTTCCAGATGAGATTCTAGCTAAAAAGTACCTTTTCTCCCCTTCTTCCTTTCAGCCCTTGGCTACTTGGCTACAGTTCCTTTCCTTTTCTTTAGGAAATACAATGTGATGTTATATCAAAAAGTACTTGTGCCAGTCTCTCCTCATAACTCTGTTTCTGACCACAGTCACTATTTCAGTTGTGGTCCCAGTTTCCAGGATTTAACACCCTCAGAAGGACAACCATTATCATAAGCAACTAAGTGCACAGCATTTCACCCATTCTTAGTCCTAGCACAGTGGATATGCTCCCATGGGAAGACTGGGATCAACCACAACACAAAAATGCGCATCCCTGACAGTGAAACTCTATCCTGTGTTGGTATTATTAGCACTGGAAGTGCCACACACATTACTTGGAGTTCCCAGGGGGCTTGGTTTCCCAGTCCTACTTTTTTTTTTTTACATAATACGTGCTAACACAGTCCAAATAGCCTAACTACAAACTACATTCATACACATAAAATCACAGCTTTGTTTTGCTGTGTATGAGGCAAAGAATTGAGTGTCCAGTCTGAAGGCAGCAGCCTACCCACAATGAAGAATTTTGCACACAAGGAGAAAAGCATAAGAAAAGGTCACTGTCTTAAAGATGGGCAAAGAAACTGGGATGAGAAAGTGCTAGATTACAAAATAAGAGTATTAACATTAAGTTATTTTTCCTACTGCCTAATTTCCCCTCCTTCTTCCATTTCAGTGGATACGATGCTAAAGGACAAAACAAGTGGTAACGACCAGGACAAGAACTTCTTATGCAGAACAGCCAAAAGTGAAACTTTGTCTCTTCTTTTTCCTCCCTTCTTTTCCCCAAATGTCTAAAAATGCACTTATAAAGAGTGTGTGTTCATGAACCAGAAGCGAGCTCTTCATGAAACTTGACCGTAGTTTATTTTTATGACTTGCTATGTTAAGTAATTTTACTTCACTGCCATTTTTGAGACTAAATGTATGCGAACACGGAGAAGGAAAAGTATGAGACGCAGCAAATGCGCTACGGAAGATTTATACATTTCCACAGAAAAATAAACTGATGGTAAGGTTCACTGATACTATATTTCTCCAGCATTAGGCAACTCTAGCAAGTAAATCTCCTACAGAGTTTGAAAAATGAGTCTACCTGGTGTCTCTATAATAAATTTTTTTCAAATGAGAGAAAATTTAATAATGATTTGCTTACTGGATGGACCAGTGTGTTGACATGCACTTTTAAGACAGGTATCCCTGCACAGAATTTTGTTTGCTAGATGCAAAGACTTAGTGGCAGGTCAAAACTACTTTATGTTAACTATCTGTTTGGAGGTATTATATCATACCCATCATCACTACATTTAGCACCCCCTACCTGACACTTTAACTCAGCCTAACTGCTAAAAATAAAAGGATCTTCATGTACGCAGGACGACTAAACCCTTTCTGACTGGAGCTGCTGCTGGCTCTGCTAGAAAAACTTGTAGGAAACAAAGCTCCTGTTGGCAATGCTACCATCTTGAACGCTTGCTAAGATCTTTTATCAGGTTCTAGTGATTATTTTGAACTTTAAACTTTTTTCTGCTTTATTATTTCCATAATAGAAGAAAGTGAATTATACAAATGAACAAACTTCATATCTGTTGCTAAGTTATACACAGTGTTATACCTTACTCCTATTATTAAGAGCTATTTTGCAATGCAATCCTTAAAAAATATTTAGAACAACCACTATTTACTTGTTTTACTTTTTTTGTCTTCTTTTCAGTGCCTCATACTTTTGCTGTTGTAAACAGCTGTTTATGATCATGTGTTTTGACAGAAAAGATGAAGAATAGGTCAGAAAATATGGACTGAGAGTCCATTTGGTTAATGAACATGTTTCAAGAGGGCTACAGGAGATAAACCAACATCTAACGGTTCATATTTACCTTTATCCTTCACCAGTCCAAGGATGTCTCCTAATCTGACTTAAACTTGAATTTATTTTTTAATTCCTTCAATGTGCATACAAATACCTGTAAAATCTTTCAGATACTAACTGGAATGCTGTGCTTTTTTCCACAGGAAGCCTCTTATTCCTGCTTCCGCATCAAACCAGTCTAGGAGAACTATCAAACAATTCACTGCATTTGCCTATGAAGTCTGGGTCACTGTTGTCAGATGATGAAATTCAAGGCATTGAAACTTGGATTTTTGCAAATTGCATGATAGGTACAGCAAGAATTCAGGTAGGCTCTTTTGTAAATCATTTGCCTCATCTACACGAATCTGCCAACTGGCATTTTCCTGTGTGCTTTTTAATTTCTTTTTCCTTACTCTAATTACAAGAGGTACATCAGTGCCTAAGGCTACATTACTATCTCTAGACTCAGGCACTTTAAAATAAATGTCTGTTTTATACATCTTCTATTTTCTAGCTTGGTATTAATGCAGACGTATGTCACAGCTTCTCAATGTGGCAGGTGTAGGTATCCTTCACTTCTCAGTGGCCCTGCCTGGCCTCAGTATGTTTGCAAATGTTGAAGCCTAGAAGATGTTTTCCCCACAGAAACCACAAGCTAAATGTAACAAGTAATCAATCTTCCGAACAGCAATCAGGAAACCTCTTAACGAACATCCTACACAAACACAATAATTAATCTAAGCTATGACCTGAATAGCAATTAATATAATCAGCTTCAAATGGTGCGCCTACTGTACTCAGTTTTTGGCTGTCACACTTAGGTTGTTATATGCAATATAAACATATTGCTTTGTTTTGAAGAATACTAATTTCAGGAAGGAAAGGTGACTCAAACGTTTTATGCAGATCAGGTTGTTTGTTCCTACGTGTTCAGACTAAAGCAAAACACAACGTCAATGTCAAAGCAGAACAAAAAGGGTAGATACATTCGGAGACTAAAAAACCCCCAAGCCACTAAACCTAACACAAAGCACCCAGCAAGCCCAGTTCTCTAACCACAAAGCCTCAAACGAGCGATCGCGGTTTGTGAACATTAAGTGGTAGAGAAAGAGATGGGCTCTCCTTTATTAGTCCAGAGGACACGTCATTTTGAAAACCACAGGCTGAGCCTCAGACAGTGTACGCCAGCCTAGTGCCATCTTACTCAGTTAGTCCAGTCAAAGATAAGTAATGCAATTTTTCTGAGACAATACATTTCCTTTTCTGAATTAGTAAATAACACATAAAAATTGTACTGAGTGAATTTGGAAGGTCTCATTCCCTTGGCATTCATGCTGGGCAATAAAAGCATGCAGGAAGGTTTTGCTCCTCAGTGGGCAGGCTGGAGACAGCTGTGCACTGTAATATCTATATGGTGGCACTGCAAAGGTGTTTTTAAATAGGAGCAAAAGTGTTTTCCCTAAGGATTAGAATAATGCACCTCTCTCTCAAACAATTCTAACAATCTTTTCTTTTACATGGCTTTTCTTTTTACAAATCCTAGCTACTAAAATTAATGTTGAAAATGCCTACAGAAATGTGGCTGAAAATAAGCTCCTCCTTGGACAAACGCAGGTGACTCTTCCTGGCTTTCAGTATCAGATGTATTTAAGGATGGGATTTACTTCATACTGTTGATCTATTTAGGCTGGCTGTCATTTCAAAATGATTGGGCGGGGGGAGGAATTCCTTGTCTTTTCCCTGGCAGTAGCTCAAACTAGTTGAGATTGGGCAGATGCTTCCCAGGGACTGTGAAGAAATGCTCATCATTACTTTTTTCTCAAATGACATTGAAATTGTCTTGTGAGTCATCGCTTAGATTTAACTACGCATTAAGCACATTATACCACGTACACGAAAAGGTAGGGCTGCCCAAAGGACAGAAAAGTCTGACAGGTAACACTTGAACAGCTACATGCCAAGAAGAAAATCAATTATTAATAATAACCTGACTTACTCACAGACAAAGAGGATGAGGAGCAACAGCAAAAGAAGGAAAAAAAAAACCAGAAAAATTAATAGGGCCAGAGGGAGGAGTGAATACAAGAACAGGAATGTACTAACAGTGGTTCAAGAAATACCCTAGCACAACTAATAAAACTTAACGTGTATTTTATTGAATGTTTTTCCTCTTCAATAACTTTTTTCTGCTCTTCTCTACAGTGTCTCCATAGACAGCTCTTGTTTTTCACTTCCTCTACCATGCCTCAATATGTCTACGTTTTCCTTCTCCATAGTGTAGAAGTAGAAAAAAATTATTTTCCTAATTTTTCAGCTGTTGAAAGAGCACCTGTTGCCTTCTCCCCAGTGGCCTACACTTTGTTTCTCTTTACCAAAGATGGAATTGGAAACTCCCAAATTCTTTTTTTTTTTTTTTTTTTTGTCTTCAATTCTTGGAANTTTTTGTCTTCAATTCTTGGAAAGCAAGCCTCCTCTTTCCCTCTGCCCTCCCCGTCTACAATGCTTGGCCATTTCCTTTGGATTTCTTCGTGGCCACTCTCATCTGTTAGTACCAGCAAGAGCTCCTTCTGCCTCCTGACTCCCACGGCACAGTTGACATCCAGGTCCCGCTGCCCCAGGGAGCCCGACAGCCGCACTGTCCTCAGACAGCCTCCGGGACCTTCTTCCCTGCACACAGAGGCATAAGGCAGGCAGATGGGCCCTCAGATGGTGACGGGGACAGCGAGGTACAGGATGTGCAGAAACGTCCCTTGTAGGGAGTGAATGGGAACAGCCTCTGAAAAGGGGGGGCAGTCAGGGCAGTTTCCAGTCACGCTCTGAAGAGGACAGAAATTGTAGCTCGTGAATGAGTTGGAGATTTCAAAGTCTGGGCTCTGAGCTGGACATCAAATAGAAAAATTTAAAATTTTACTTGAAAGAAAATTTCCACTAATAGTAATTTTTGTATCTGGTATATAAGTAGTTTAAAATGTTGATACAAAACCACTTTAATGTTTCTTTTTAGGAGGGAGAGAGGGAGGTAAAAGAAAAAGCTGGATACACAGAAGTCAGGAACGGCAGTACTAGACAGACCATGACCTTATTTTGTGAGATCTTCAGAGCTGTGGCAAAAACAACCTGACTTTTATTTCAATAGATAACATCTTCTATTAAAAAAAAAAAACAAACAACAAAACCACACCAATATCCAAACAGATCTACAGACTATTTCTAACCAGTTCAGTTGCTATGGTATAAATGAGTAGATGAAGTATGTTAAGGGTATCCCTGCTGAAATGTAAAATGCAAGTGCTGAGAAGCTAGCCAAGCCGTATGAAAGCATACCAGCTGGGCTGGGGCAGGAAAGAAGGAAGGTCAGGAACTCTGAAAAAAATGAAGATCAATACAGAAATCTTGAGAGGAATGTATTCAAGTCCTACAGAGAAATATAAAACTACCTTAGGTGAACAGTCAGAAGCAGCTGCCTGTTCTAAAAATAACACTGCTTGCTCTTTTGCTCAAGTTTTTTTCTTTCTATTTTATTTTTTTCTTTTCTTCTCTTTTAATTTCCTTTCCTTCTCGGCTTTCCCCTGATTGATAACAGAAAAAATTTGGTGTTTTCTGTTTTTTTGGCCTCTATATGCTATTGCAAAACTGCTGAAACCTGACAAGAGCAAAAAGGCTAGAAAAAGAAAAGATTAAAAATGTTAAGGTATATTCAGCAGCCAGGAAGCTGACCCAAAACTTCAGGTAACAATTTCATGCAGATGTCAACTTAAAGTTCAGATGGATCAAGATTTCAAGTGAATTTTCTGCGTTTTTTTTTTTCAGAGAGAAAGGTACAAAAGAAGGCAATAAATCCAGCAGCAAGCTTTCAAGCTTCCTTTGAGCATGCAGTCTGCCCTGCCACTCAGCTGAGCTGGTAGAGACATTAAAATAGTCTAGATTTTTTCTTTCTACAACTTTCTCAATTAAAAATGGTTTATTAATTAGGGGAAATCAGTGAGAAACTCCACTAACTAATGATCTTCCCCTCTGAAGAATGGCTTGCCTTCCCCAGATGTGGCATCAAGGGAGAGTTCCAATACAGATCCCAGGCTAGGTGCAAGGTGCAGAAGGAAGAACAGGAAGCACAAAGCTCACCTCGTTTCATCCCCGGGCTCTCCCATCTCTCTGCCCTTCCTGAAACTCAAATCTTGTCTAAATGCTTTGATAACCCTTACCACTGTGGGCCTGGATTACTGGGACCATTAGCGGTTTCTGAAAAATACTAATGTTGAGAGAGAAAAAGAGAGCAAACCTGTACTAATTCTGCTAAAGCCACTGATGTTGGTCTGGACTTAACTTGTGCAAATCAGAGCAGAGCATAGACCTGAATAGCTGGAGAATAGTAATTACTGTATAAAAGGCAGCGTCATGTAAAACTAAGATCTATAAAGTCTCTTCATTGAAATCTTTAGCTCTAAGGAATCTGTATTTTCAACTTAGTTACAGCTCTGATGCGCAATGAGATATGATGCATGCTAAAGACCCCAGCTATCAATTAGTAATAGGCAGGAATGAAAGATGAATATCTAATGTCTGACTGATAGGGTCTCCAGTGAGAATGGCTGGGTATTTTAAGTGCATGCCTGCGTTTCTGGGGAAGACACAGTGAGCTGCTTGATGCCCACAGCAGTTGGCACTGAACAGTTGGCAGCTTCTTCATCTCCCTCTCAGGAGAGTACCTGCTTTACACTAGGGTTTGGATTCATGTTGAAATCTTGCACAGAACCTGCCATGGAGAATGACACTGACGGTTGGGGAAGAAACACTCAGGAAAGGCACCATGTCAGACATGGTGAGACAGAAATGTTGTTTAAGTAACTGCTCAGAAATAGGTTAAACTTCCTGTGGTATGGTCTCCCGTAGACTTGGAGGGGCTGTATGCACCCTTGCACAGGCACAAGCTCCTGCTTCGCTGCTCCCAACAGCCTGTCCCCAGCCCTGGCACAAGAGCATCAGGTGGCAGGGGCACAGTGAGCAAGGCTGCTCTCCACTCTCCCCTTTCTTACCAACTACCTCTGTTCAGAGATAGCTCTATCTAAGAGGGTTTAATGCTCTGAACATGTGAATGCAAGAGCATATCATAGACCTTTTCATAATCTAAATACTCAGGTATGTAGATATCCTCCCAAATTAATAGCTCACATAATGTTTAGACACCTGGAATGAAGACCAGTGAAGCTTTTTTCTGTTAGAGAAAGCTGGTTTTGATAAACAATTCATTACAAAAAAGGTAAAAGCCAGCATGATTGTGTTCCTTATATGAGTAACAGCAGCTAACACATGCAGTACAAATATATCTATTATTTACTAGACACCTAAAGCTCTAGCAGCACCAGCGGCAAGCCAGACTGAATCTTATCAGCAAGACTGCTTTGACACCAAGCTGCTTTTCTCACAGTTCTCAAAGTTTTCCCGGATTCTGCCAGTCTCTGCGACTGAGAACTGGAGAAACATGCAGGATGGTATATAAGCTCTCCACAAACAAGCATACAGAAGCAGACTGTGCTAATCATCAGAGCTGCTGGCACACTCTTAACCTTCTCACCAACAGCTGTGAAAATATTCTTTTTTCAGATCTGAAAAAAAAAAAAGAGAACGACAGTTTTTTTTCCTCAAAAAGTTCCAGAAACAGTAATATGACCTTCTGGGGAATCGTATAGAAAATGGAAGAGATAATGGGTCCTTTGAAACACTGAATCAATGGGAGGAATGGAAACAGAATTTGTCAGTGAGGAATTCTCTTATGTAGTCCAACACCCTGATAAAATTTGTGCTTGCTGTGTTTGGGAATAAATTGGCTATCATTCTGTGGTAGGAGCGTGGCAGCTTTGCATAGTGCCGGCTTTAATGGGGACACTCAACTTGGGATATTTTGAGCTCAGCAATTTACATAAGCGAAGAGCCTAATCCTGTGCATGCAGGGCTCCAGGAAAGCAACAGAGAAAACAGAAGCAAAAGAAGCAATCACCTAACTTCCACACATCCCCGTGGTGCCTGCATGGAAAAGGAATGAATGGAAGATAAATGGTGTGTGCCGCCACAGGCTGGCCAAGGCACCGCCACCCAGCTTTTCTGCTGGCTGGTCAAGTTAAAGGCTGTGATGGTCATGAAGAAGAAAACCCGCATTTGTTCCTCTCTGACAGGCTAACACACTTTTGAAGAGATGTGGAAACTGTACATCACACAGTTGAGGATTTTTAAGCAGTTTGTGGAATTTGGTGGCAGTTAACAGAAACACCAAAGGTAACGAGAGCTGGATTAAGTGTAGAGTGTCTTTGACTGCAGATATTAACCACGCAATTGCACCCAAACCTTAAGAGTTAAGCTTGTAAAATATGTAAATATTACAGGTACAGAGCTTCAACAATAAAGGAAGTCTGAGCCTCAACGACAGGAAGGCAGCAAACGTGCATCTTGGTGGAGCATCAACTCCAAAGCCATTGCTCTGTCTTTCCCTTCTGAGTGACTCAAACTCAGGACAGGACACCACGGGAGCCTGTGCTCACCCAGCAAAGCAGCTGCAACCCAACCTCCAGGTTTGATGTCCTTGTATTTCTTGGGGCATAAAGGGGCTATTCCTATCACTCTCTGGTGCCGAGATTATTTGAGAAGGATGTTCTAGTAAGATGTAGGTGCATCGTATATCGAAGCATCCAGTTAAAGCCCTTTTTCCTACACCTGGTGTGACTTACCCTCTTAGACTACAGATGAAAAGTATCCTGCTTAATGTTCCACTGTACATGAGAAGAGATCCCCGGTCTCCCAGGAACCTTGTCTTCCATTTCAGTGTAGCCCAGATCCCTGTTTTTCTCTTGAATGGATGCAATTTCCATATAGCTAATCATGGTTACTCTTATTCACAATTTCTGGTTTTGTGCTGGGAAGTCTCAGTTGAGAGTGAAATGTTACTATGTCAGACATGTATACATTGCACTATGCAGACAGAGCCATAAAGCAACCATCAGAAACTCGCTAGAGGTGCTTGTAATGCGGATATGGGGAAATACTCTGTGGTTGGCTGAAATCAATTTGCAATCTAGAAGAACTGGAAAAAAGGAGAAGTTTCTGGACACCCAACGATGTTACAATTCAGTCGTAAGATTGAAATCAGAAGTTTCAGGAAATCCTAACTTTAATTAGTGAAAAGTAAGGCATTACGTGAACCTATCATCTTGTTAATTGCCAACTTCTCTCTGTAAGGATTATATTCTATCTGGTGAGGTTTCTGTTTGGTTTTTTTTGTGGGTTTTTGTGGGGTGGCTTTTTTTTTTTTTTTTTTTTGTCATCACAGCCATTCAACCACTCATCAGGAATTAATCATATTAATTAGAAAATTCACATTCATTAGAAAATCCACAAAGACAGAAAGTATGTTTCTGTTTTTGAAATGCTTTTTTTTCCTCTTGATTTCTCTAAGCAACTGCAGTGTGATAGTACTGTAATATCTGGTAGATAAGTAAGTCTAAATGCAAAGCTCAAGAAGAAGAACTAGTAAGTAAATATGGGGAAAAGTATTTGATTTTGGAAAAGGACTAGTAAAGTTTCAAATTTTTTTCATACCATGCCTATTAAATATAGTTATATGTCCATGTGTATCGAATACAATGTAGAGCATTTGATTAATTATAATGGTGAGTATAGTACATTAAATAAAGAATTATTTTCCAATCTCAAGATATAAAGATACATCTGTTAAAAATTACTAGAGCTCACACTAATATAAAATTTTCTGTAAAATCTCAGAGGTAGTATTCTTTTTAAATGCTGACAAAATTTATAATTCATGGTAATAAAAATCAAATGTAGTGCACTTTTTTTTTTGCTCCTTATAGTGACATTATTAAACAAATAAGTAAAATACCTCTCAGATTTATCTGTGCTTGGTTACGTGTGTGAGTTTTAGCCAATTACTTTTAAAGATAACCCCCCCAAATTGCTACCTGTATAAAATTAAAAGATTCAAGGGTTTTTTTTCTGTTTTCTCCCCCCTTGATTACCTATACATAGGACAGTACTTTGGATATAGTTCACTTCACTGCTGCCAGCACAGGTCTGCCTGCAGGTTAGTCAGGCTGCTTCTCTTGCACGGTGTGTCAGAAATGAACAAGAGAGAAATGAACACAGAAAAAAACACTTTACATTTAGAGTCATGGAAATTGCTGGGAGGATTATGCAGGCACCATAGCTGAAACCATTTTTGCCTTTTTAAAAAGATAATGTTTCAATTTGATACTGTCACTTCAAAACAAACAAAGCAAGCTAACATTTCCTTGAAGAAAACAGTAATTTTGTAAAAGACTAGTCTCAAAGTTTATTGAGATGTTGCTTTTACAGAACTGGAATAATTCATAGCAGAGAGATAACGTTTTGAAAGGTGCAAGGTTTGTTAGCGGTAAATAGTGGTAAATACGATCCTGCTCTCTCCACTCTGCCATTTATATAGTGGAGCTGGCTGGGCTGCCAGCTCTTCTGTCCAAGAATACATTAGCAATTCATCAAAAGAGCAAACGTCATTATACACAGGAAGCCCAGGGAATTATTTTGCATTTGATTTCAGCTCTGCTAGCATTATTATTGATTTAAATATTCTCCAGCATAACATGCGCTAGACACAAAAGATCATTGTATTTTTGAACTGCCAATCACAGTAATCCTGAGTTGCCCAAATACTGATGGCTTTAATAAAATTGAATATACAAACTCCTTAGGCTAGATTTCTAGCCTGTTAACTAATGAACTTCATCAGAAACTCCCAGATTAAAGTGTAATTTCTGAAATATCTAAGAATGCAATTCTAAAATAGCTGCACTGGTATATAGTATACAAAAAAAGCCAGGAATCCCTTACTGAAAAAAAATCTGGTTTAGGTAAAACTAGTGAAAATGAGGAAGGAAACATTTCCTTGTGCTGCCTGCCTCAAGTCAATATCAGCACAGTGAGGTCAGCACAGAGAGGTCGTGCACAATCACAGCTCAGCCGTCCTGAGGGAGTGAGACAAGGCCTCCTTGGGAGCATAAATGGCTATTGCCTCTATTAAAAACTTCCATTTTATGAGGAAAAACCAAGAGAAGACCAAGCAGACAGAGAAGAAACATGCTCATTTTGTCTGAAAGTGAAAAGAGTTTTACTGTATGCCTTAAAAATGCAAGTTTGTGCTTTAAATAAAGCTATCTGGTTGCAGTGCTGGGTGTACAACTGGAAGTCACCCAGGCTCTGGGGCTCCGGGGCCATAAGAAAGGTGCTCCTCTGAATGTCTCAAACAAGACACCATGCATCTCAGAGCCCATCTGACATGACCTGTGTGGAGGATGCGTGTGGTACATGGCCACAGCATCTTTGGGGACTGGCTGCTGTGGGTTCAGCAGCCTGGATGCATAAGAATTATTGTCAGTAAGAATGGTCCAGAAGAAGAAATAAGTTGCAAGCGCACAAAACAGGCATCCCAAGCTGCCTCAGGAAGCTTACAATGCTGCAGAAAACAAGGACTCATAGATAGTCTTTGGCCCTCTCAAAGCATAAACAACGTAAGTCATTGCCTGAATGTGAAAGAGACTTGGCAGGAGACAGGGTCACAAAATAATTTTGACAATCACTAGCAAGATGTCCAGAAGAAAGATGGGGAGTTCTTTCTGCAGCTAGTGAGACATTATATTCTGTCACGGGTAAGACAGGCAGGGTTATGGCTTACAGCAATTTCAGGCTGGATTTAAATCAACAAACTAATGAAGGAACTGGGGAAAGGAAACAAAAAGATCTCACGGCTCCACATGGACGTATCATCTGAGATGTTCGCACAAGGCCAAGATAAAACAACCAGCGAGGGTGAGAACTTCGTATGAAAAAGCACGTTTACTATTCCATGGTTAGTCTGTTCATAATTAGTATTGGCTACAGAGGAGAATTGATACTAAAGGAATTTGTTTCCTCCCAAATGCCAAAACAAAACCAAACAAACCAAAACAAAAAAAAAAAGAAAAAAAAATGCAAAAAAACCCCAACCCACACACAAAAGAATACCAACCAAAAAAACAGAGAAGGAGCTTTGTTTAAATAAAGGCACCCATCCAAAACCTCCAGGCAGGAAGCACTGCTGGATCAGACACAATGACACCTCCAGCTCACAAAGGGCTTTGACACCTACTCCCCAGTGACTCTGGCTGGAGAGATGCAAGTCACAGCCTCTCCCTGGAGGTCAGAGACCCAGAGCAGAGTTGGCAGACTAGACTGGCTGCTCGCTTCAGTGCAAAATTCATCAGCTTAGCTGACCACCCTGTCAGCTGCAGTTTAAGCTAAACGAGGAGACCTCAGGCTGAAGGAATGGGGGTGTGCCCTCTCTGGCCTCTGATGAGGGGAAAGAGGCAACAACCACAGCAAGGACAGCGAGAGCAGCAAAGAACATGCTGTCTTGAACCATGGAGTGAACACATCAAGTTTTTAATAACACTTGAAACATCAGTTTCTGGGCAACTAGAAAACCTTTAGAGGTGGTGGCCAGTAGAGAGGACAACAGCGACAAATACACTGAGATTACCACTCCTCTTCCAGATGCTTCGTTAGAGCAACTTTCACTTTATTGAAATGTGCGTCATAGCTTCAGCCACCCCTCCTGGAAGTGATGGAGTCTATCTCGCCTTTATCAGCCACGAAGTATGACTGTGGTCCCAAGAGGAGAGAAGACATCTACAGAAATGCAGACTACTGCTGTTTTCCAGTGCCTGTTGCCGTAGCACAGCTTTGTCACAGCCAGCTTACAATTATTTTCTGTTTTCTTTTATTCTCACTTAGTGAACTACACTGGAAAAGTTTTGTTAATCAGAACTAACTTGTTTCTGCCACACTGGTAATTACACATATAGCTGCCTACATGCTATATAAAAATTCAGTGATCCCATACCTAGAAAAACACATGGATGTGGGCTAGGGAAAGAGTGGGTTGAGGACAGGTACAAACAGCATGATTTTGCTAGCTTGTCTGAATGTTAAGCCTCAGTGTGTTATTCTAAGATATCTGTTTATTTAAAGATTTGGATTCTTACCATATAAAATATGTACTTTTTTATAAAATTAAAGTATCCTCTACCAAGAAAGTATCAAAAATCCCACTCCAGATATCCAAGAATGACAGTGGATTTGCTCTGCTTGATTTATTTCTTGAGTTTTTATCCACCTACATGCTTCTCAGGTGATATCATTCTGCTTCTAGGCTCACATTTTAAAGGCAGTATTATTCTTCTAAAAAGAGGTATTCTTCAAATTCTATGTAATCTCAAAACTAGACTTACTTCTGAAAACATAAGTCTAAAAATGCAGTGTACATATTTCTGCATATAAAAACAGTATTGATGGAATGCTCTATTTCTGAATAATTGAAGTGTGAATATCATAACACACTTTTTTTTTTTAACTCAACTTCTTTTGAGAGTCATGGTGCAAACTTCTCCTCACTAAAGACCCAGCTTTCAGGAATGAGGTGATGATTAGGTGTGAACGATTCTTCTGTTTGAGACTATCCACAAATTTACCCAATTAAGGTCAGTGATGGTGATTGGTAATTAAGAGCTTAAATGAGCGTGCTAAGGCTGTTCTGTTGGTGTTCCTAAAGGTCTGGAAGGTTATGATGGCTTCTGGTCATTTCTGAACAAGGTAAGTTTCAACTGAGTTGAATAGGACTTGGGTGGGTTTTTCTGCTTTCCTGGAACTTTGTAGATATTAATTTGTGGATAGCTGATATGTTTATTTCTAATCTTGCAACTATTTGTAGAAGTTTCTGTAAACTAACCTCAGCTTTGTGTGTTGGTGTGTATGCTCCTGCTGGAAGTGTTCTTAGCAAGAGCTGATGTGGGAGGTCAGAGAAGTAAGTTGGTAGGAAAGAAGTTGCTGTGATGTTGTTGGAGCTGGTACTAATGCTATAGGTCTGTTGTGGACGATCTCAGTGCAAGCACTTTGACTCAGTTATGCGCTCAGTTCTCAAAACTGAAGGATCATGAGATTGTGTTGTGTCCTCTCAGCTTACTAAGGCAGGCTGCAGTGCGTTGTGAGGCACCAAGTCCAAGAGCAAGCCTAGCATGCAGGGCTAAAATTGGATATGTACTAGGGGGAAAAAAGAACTTCTAACAATATTGGTTTTAGTAATTTGCTAATCAAATACTTAAACTAACTTTAAGTAATAAAGGGCTCCTATATTAATCAAAAGTTACCCTACTCCTCAAAGGAATATTAAGAGGCTGCAATTGACATCAGATGCTCTTGAAGCACCTGGCTGCTATACCAACTGTTTTCCATGATGTTAAAAGCACATAATTCTTCTGGTAAGAAGTGTAAAATAACAATTGCTAAAGCTTTCTCAGAAAAGCTTCTTCCTAGGTAAATTCAAGAATGTCCATATTGTATTTCACTTAAGCAGAGCTACTCAGAAATTATTTTTAAGTTTTGAGCAGTTCAATGCCTACTAAACCACTTTTGAAATATTTTTCTGTGGAAAACCAAAGCTCTTTCAAGTTAGTAAAAGAACCACAGAGACAACATGATGTCTATGGAGCAGAAACTTTCATGGGAGAAAAAAGACACTGTTAGGATGCAAAAAGAAAAGGAGAGAAATACTGGAAACACTGAGGTGTCACTCCATACATCATCATTGTACTCTCTCTTAAAATATACTTTTGCTTACTTTGCCTGCCATAGGACATAACAGAAATAGAAAGGACTCCAAATCGGGTGATGGAAATTAGATGTCTGGGATGACTTCTACAGAAGGAAAATGGAGAGCTTGGTATTGCGTAGGGAGAAACGCAACACAGTATGACTTGCACAAAAGTGGTAAATGAAGTGTTCTTTTTGCTCTTTTACGTAATGAGATGAGACAAATCAGTGAAATGGAAAGGTAATATATTTTAAATGTGTTACTGATGGAACTTATGCCTATGCTGTTTAACTGAAGGTGTGAGTATTGCAAAAAATATGACACAAACACAAAGTAGAAATGGAAGGCAGCAGAATTTAGGTCGAGGCAGATTCTGGATTTATGTTGGTTGTTGCAGAAGATAGAATTTAGCACTGAAAAAGTACAAAATGGCCATTTAAAACTTAAAGGAAAAAAAAATCAGCTCTGTTTCAAATACTATTTTCAACTCTTAAAAGGTCAAATTCAGCCCCAGAACAGCAGGTACAAAGTACACACAAGCTGAATTTGGTTCTAGAATAGTATGACTTTATCTTTCAACTCCAAGGTTTTACTGATTTTTTTTTTTTATTATTAGTTTTTTTAAGCATTGCACTCAGTTGTTGTTCTCAGCACAGTCCTACATGCCTTGATGTGACTATTGTATTTTATCTGTCCGTTTTAGTCAAATGCACTAGTCATGTATCAGAGATGACCTTGTAAAGGATAACTGAAAATAGGAGAATATTACAGTATTATGAAAGGAAATATAATTAAAATGATATAAAGTTAATAGAGAGCATTAAGTAAAAAAAACAAAAACATGCTCAAGGAGGGCACTAACTCTAAAATATGCAGTGAATATTGTCATTCTGAGTTGTTATTTTTACTCCAAATATGTCCATTCCTATGGGCATTTGCAACTGAATACAGTCTGCGTGTTCCACTCTTGTCAAATACAGAACAATCTATATTACAGTGACTCCTTTTACTGTAATATAAAAAAAAAAAGAATTGCCCATTAGGAAATACTTAATCAACAGCAGTTGCAATATACAACCCAACTTAAATAAGGTAAGAAATGACTACTTTAACTAACTTAAGAAATCATAGTGGACTTTATCCATTTACACCAGTGTCACAGGACTGCAAAAGACATGTAAAACAGGGGAAGGCAGAAAAGGCACAACCTGCTATACAACGCAGGTTCTAGCCAATTCTCTTGATGTGGGATGGAAAGGGACTTTCCTGTGACAGTGATGCTATTGGTGCAGAGCAGCCATGTTTATTACTAAACACAGAGCAGAGCTGTGGGCAGCACAGGGTTAGCGCGGCTCTTCCACAAGCCCTGCGTGAATAGCAATGGCATCACTGCTTTGGCCCAGAAGTTCAACAGGCTCACTGTCACCTCCTCACAAGCTGATATAACCAGGCTGGCCCTGCCCTTGGTACTGAAGATGTGCACGGCCATGTCCGTGCCCAGAAAGCACCGTGGATGTTACAACCATCAGCTCCTCCCCTAGCCACAGGAGCTACACAATGTACAATGCATAGCAGATATATGCAGGTTGTGCTTATGGTACTGGAAGCCCGAAGAGAAGTCTGTATATCCGCTGCCAACATAGAGAAGCAAAATGTGCCAAATTCTGACTCCTAATGTGCATCGATAACTCGGAAAATGCCATCACTACAGCCTTACATATGATATTGCCTGAGGATGTGACCATGGCAATCTGCACATTCTCAGGAAAACTAGTGATTATTTCAACATGGCCAGAAGACAAACTCTTGACAAAACAGAAACAGAATGGAAAAAAACCCATAATGTAAACACCACCAACACACATGAATCTGATTAAAGGCTGCTCTCGCTGAGGAGAACCGAGCTTTACATGCAGAAGCTGTGCCATGCCTCAAATAAACACTCAAGCTATTTAACCCACATATGGTTAAACTGAAAATTGCATTATCCCCTTTTTAGCCTAAATTATGGGCAGACCTTGGCATACGAAGCCTGACTTTGGAAACGTGCCGACAGCATGTCACTGCCTCTTTGCCGCGATGATGTGATTTCGATTAGCGCGCGGCGGTGCGAGGGGGATGCTGATTGTAAAGAGCAATCCCATCACCTGACAACAGCTCTGTGATGAAATCTCTTGCACAGATTAAAGAGGGAAGGGCAATAACTCATCAGAAAAAAAGCAGAACTGTCTGCCTAATTACTTGAAAAATGTCTCAGCCACTACCTTTTATGACACCTGGTGGGTATAAACATGTCCACAGTTTTAATTAATTTTACCTCTTCTTTCACTGCACCTGTATAGCCAGGAGAAATGGAATTCTAATGAAATTACAATCAAGCTCTTCTACTGGAGTTTGAAGCACGCATTGGCAATAACCAGAAAATGAGGCATTTCTGTGGGTTTGAGTAGGGAAAGAGAGTGTACTTGGAAAAATACTCCCCTACAATTACAATTGCTCCAAATCAAGCCACAGTGTAAACTGCCTTCTCTTAATTCATATAACATTGCTTTTTGGTGTCCATTTTAATTTAAAAAGATAATGAAGGAGGCTTTTCCCCAGGGCAAAGTGGAGTTATGGTGAAAACCTCTCTCTTGACATTTTCAAAGCAGCAACAGCACAAGCTCGCACCTTTGACCTTGCAGTCGTGCAACTCTCATTTAAAATTGATGAGCGAGACCCTTGAATTGATCCTGCTGAAAACAACACTTTTTTTAATGACGTTTATAAACATACCACTAATTGTCCAGCATCCTAAAGTGCTAGCTCTGCAGAAAAATGAAGGGAGCAGAGGTCTTTCTCACCTCCTTGTTTTGGGAGGGGGGGAGGGGAACAGGTTTACTTGCATCCTTTGGGGATGCTAGGGAAGAGTTGCTGTCTTGTCAAACACAGCCTGAGTTTGTGCTAAAGCTTAAGAAAAAGGTGCCTTGAGTGTTCCCTCTAAAGAAAAGCCACGCTTGTACTGGGCTAAAGCAGATAAAATAGAGATAAAAACCTAAATACAAATTTTAGATAGAAATCTAATGTTCTCCAGTGCTCACAATAGTCAATTACTACATGTAACCCTTCTGCAGCTGAAATACTTCACTCCTTTCTTGTATTAGACAGTGAAGTTGTGTATCTTGTAAAGAAAGCAAGTGCTTTAGGGATTGAAGTCCAGGTAGATGAAATTAGGAGAAATGACGCAACATAAATATTGGGGGAAACAGAACCCATGTGTATTTACAGTGCAGTCACAGCAACGTAGTGTGTAGGACCAGCACCCAGGCACCAGCCAGTACTTTCCATGCTTCACAGCACTGCTGGTGAATACAGTGCAGACCTCTGGCTTGCAGAACATTTTGTATGGGCCACAGCTGTAAAAATGGGAACCTTCTAAGCTGGTAAGGAATGGTTTGAAGCTAGCTACTAAATTTGACTTTTTCTCTCAGTAAATCTC
Organism: Baryphthengus martii; assembly: GCA_013396935.1. Lineage (NCBI taxonomy): Eukaryota > Metazoa > Chordata > Aves > Coraciiformes > Momotidae > Baryphthengus > Baryphthengus martii. The sequence goes on along the minus strand of VWZK01003933.1, from coordinate 327,282 downwards.
TCATTCTGTCAACAGATACTGAGTTGTAAATGTAGCTCTAGTCTCTCAAACTCATTGACTGTTGATGTTTAGCAAGTTTATACAGGCGTCTAGATTGGTCTTATTTTATGCAATCAAGCACATTACACTTAATTTTTTGCTTCAAAGGCTTAACATCTGGAAGGTACAAAACTAGCAACCCACTGAAAATGTCATCCCAAGTATATAAAATATTTTTAAAGACAATACTGTAAGCTGGCCATGGGGCGTGGGGAGGGGGAAATCAATATAATGATGGCAGTCAGATGCAAAGTAGCAGAGCAAGAATTCCCTAGGTTTTTGTTACTGATTTTTGGAACTTTTTGGATTCCATGGTTTTTCCTATCCAGATTCCCTGTGTTTACCAATTAGCAGCACTGGAAAGCTCTCAAACATCCTCATGCTTATAAACTTCTTTATTGTAAATACATTGAATGCTTTGGGCCTGAGATGGAAAGCGAGGAACCTGTACTGGTGCAGCCTGGGACTGACAAATGACTCCAAGACAGGCATGCCTTGGAATGACTAGTATATGCTTTGGAAAGGAGGTATCTGAAGCCCTGCTATCTTTAATTGCCCTGAATGAAGCCATGGAAAACTTGCCATGCTGAGGCAAAGCAAATCATAATATGCTTCCTATCAGAAATACAGCGAAACAAGCGTATGTCTGTTCCTCTGTCACTCCTCCGACTGTGTGTCACTGCTGACCAGTCATTTTTTATCATGAAAAAACTACTGTGTTCCAATGAGGTGGAAAACAAACTAGAACTTGACCCTCAGTCTTAAATATAAGGTACCAGGGGAAGGAAAAGGATTTTGCTGTAGGGCAGTTGATCAGCAATAGAAGAGAGGCTGTAAGTGACAGAAATGGAAAACTGAGTCAAAAGCAGGACTGCAAGCAAAGAATGAAAACCAGAACTGCAGGAAACATTCTGCAAAGAGTGACTTAAAGCGAGCAGGATCTGCTGTACCTCCTGCCTGTCAGGTGGATTAATTTGGAAAGTCACACTTAGGCTAAATATGTTTACACTGTATTTAGTTGCACAGAGCAGAGATCTGAGCTAGCTATAAATCTGTTGTTTAGATGTTCCTGTGATAGTTACAAACTTGATAGCTCGGGTAGCAGCAGCCTAGCTTTGGCGGTGCGGTGCTCATCATGGGCTAATTGACCTTGCTGAGAGTGCACTGGCTCTGCCAGATGATTTATAGCTTCCACGCTACATCACTATCATATCTCTACGATACAGTCTTTTTCTATCCATCTTCCCAGTTAAACTCTCATTCGGGCTCTTGCCATATCATGTCTTGATTACAGCAACAACCTTTCCTCTGGCCTTGACAAATGCAATCTTGCCCTGTTGATAACCATCCAGAACGCTGCTGCAAAGATCATTTTTCTAGCTCGTTGCTTTGGCCACCACATGCTCCCATTGCACTCCCGCACCGGCTCCCCCTTCTCCATCTCATCAGCCATTGGCTGTTCGCCCTCACTTTCAAAACCCTTCACAGCCTGTTCCCGCCCCACCCATCTTCAGTTTGATATCAGGAAGCCAACATTTCCCTCGTATCACTGGCGGGGGATAAGAGCCTGTTTGATTTTTATTTATTTATTACACAGGCACCCTCATACTTTCTCTCATGCTGCTTTTTTTCACACTTGGGAGGCGTTCTCCATAAATATCAGTGAATTGAGATCATGAATCTCCTTAAGTTGATCTCCTTAAAAGCCTGTCTTTTGCAGTGATGACTAGTGGAAATGTGATACTAAATGTTAATCGTGTCTTATGTTATGACTACTGTCTGTCATGCTGACTAGTGTTGACCCCTTACTACTTTGCAACCTGTTGTATCCCTAAAATGAGAGCTTGCATTTGGCATTAAGAGATCATCCAGATGTTTGGGCAGCACCTAGCTAGCACAAGAAGGGCTCATAAATAGAAGTGCTCCTAAATAACAGGGTTATAGAAATAATTTTTGTAGAGGCGCTACAGAAACTGCTCACTCAGCAACCAACCAGTTGAAGCTGTGTCTTGGCTAAGTTTATGGGAATAATGTATCATTAAGTGCCGACGCAGAGCATTCTATTACCCTACGCCTGACTTCCCTGGAGACTCCTACAACTTTTTAGACATTGTTACTGCTATTTCGATATTCAGAGAGCCATGATTCCCTTGTGACATACACAAAAAAAAAACAGGATGAGAGGCATGGTAAGATTTATTTTTTTGATTTGACAAAGAGTCTGAAAAGGGTGGACTGCATAGCTGAACAAAGAGACGTGCGAGAAATGATAAGATACATAAAGACATGCAGGAAATATATTAAGTTGTTATAACAGCGCCATCAACTTTTTTTTTAAACTGATTGAAATGCCTGAATTGTAACAGTAATATTCTAAATTTAGCTGGTATGGCAAACATGAGCTATTCCTTGAAAGCTACCACAATGATTGACTTTCAAGAATTCTGTATAAAAGTAAGAACTTTCATTCTCTGAGATATCAAGTGTAGCCTCTGAAGCTCTAAATAGTACACTTAATTCTTTTGAAAGTACCTAAAGTGAGCAGTGAGACAGTAAAGGAAATATGAATTACAGTTTCCTATAATTTTCTTATATTTTCCTCTGGGAGAATCCTGAGTGTGCAAGCTCCTAATGAACACTGCAATTAAGACGTTTAGAAGCAATGTGGTTCCATGGGAATTAACCAGCTCATCCATGGAATTGGTGTCAGATAAGGTGAGATAAGGTGCAGGTGTTTGCTTCTGCTCACTGTGCGTTCCTGAAACTGCACATTTGTATAGGGACTGTCAAAGGCAATTCAGATGAACTGAAAGATTAAGGTATAAATCACATGGAGTCAGAGGTCTTCAAGTTTTAGAAAATAGCCCTATCGTCTATGTAATCCACTACACAAATATTAAGTGCAATGGAAGCCACCAGGCTGCACACCTGCATTTCTCAGAAGCAGGCTTCCAACTTTGCTCTATGCTTCAGCTCACGGTAAGAAACTGTGGCGTGATCAGTTATCACTGTATGTCTTCATTTCTGGCCCTTGTAATTTAGATTAGTTCATGCATCTATAGGATTTCTGTCAGCCACTCCAGCTACATGTGAGTCATTGCTCTGGTGAAGGGACCGACTCCATGCACTTGCAGTTCTCCACATCTACCACAGCAAAACACCTACAAATGCTTTGGTCTGCTCTGAAGGGCAAGAAGCAGCACTGATTTACATGCTATGAAAGGAAAAGGAACATCAGAAGGGAGTATTTTAAACTTAAGATAATGCTATTCTTAGCTGGCAAGACTTGTGGTTTTGATCCTTCTCAGATACACAGCCAACAGTGAGCTATCTGGCTGCATGAATCCCCCTGTTTTTCTTCTCTCTGTTAAATCTGTGATTCAAATGCACGTTCCAGTACTGAGGAACATTATGTGGATTTGCAAAACTTTAAAAGACTTCCTGTCCATTAGCCATTGGCTGCTTTACAAAAAGGCATAAAGATAGCATTTTCCTCTTGTAACAGATGTTATCTCCTTGCAGTGTTGTTCATACTGTTTGAAGGAAAGCAATATTCCTTTTCTCTTGGAGTCATTGAAAGTGGTATCTCTCAGCATAAACCAAAAATATATTTTGAATTTGATTCAGATTTCAGAATTTCACACGTGAGGGATGAACATGTGAAGATCAGCTTTCTGTAATTAGTGAGGTATGTTAGAAGGCCTGGAACCTGTAAAGTCATCTGTGTAGCAAATGAGTGTGTTTCTATAGTGCCAAGAAGCACATAAGATCTGCTCTTGGCGTGACCCACTAGACTGACAGTTTTATCTGAAATTGTTGTTCTTGAAGCTTATAGGAAACAGCTTCAAATTCTTAGTTTGACAGTTGTAGAAATTGTTACCCATAATGTGGAGTGAATTCACATATTTTGGTTTCCAGTTTATGCTCATCACAAATAAGAGGGAGAAAAGTAGCCCTAAAAGGCACCTCGTCCTCATTAAGACTTGGAACAACTCTAGGCATAACTCAAGAGCATCCGAAAGGCTGCTCCAGCTCGTGTTGGTTACACAAGTCCCAGCGTACTGCCTGCACTGACTGTCTGGAAAGGTTGTTCTCAGGTCTGCTCCACATCCTCCAGTTGCTGGCATGGTCCATCTCCTGAATGCACTTGTGAAACGGGGAGGATCAAAAAGCAGATGTCGCTGAGCTGGCTTTGCCAAACCTCTGCCACTGGAGAAATTTTTCTGTGCCAGTAAAAATCCTCTGCTCCCTCCTCAAGCCTGCTTCTCACCTACTTTGCATGTCCAAGGCAGCACAGAGCATCCAAAACAGGATCTATCTAGGTGCTTCCACAATGACTGGAGTTGACTTGCTTTAAACTCTCTCAGGTGTGGCTGAGGGTACAGAGAAGCCCATGGCAGGCAAAATAGGTGGCTTGTAATGAATGTGCATTAAATTCATCAGGGATACTGTGGCAAGCCCCAAAAGAGGCAGAGGTCTAATATCCGTTGCAGAGTGATGACAAAAATAAATGTTGAACATCTGCTCTCCTCACTTTGCACTAGACAAGGACATTTTTAAGGGTAAATATTATTTAGAATAATCCATTGTGCAGAAGCCTTTGGATTATCCACCACTTCCATAACATGCTTCAAAATAGCTACTGTAAGTTTTATGAAAGGACTGTCCACAACCCTTTTCCTAAGAAAATTATTAGGAAACCCACCCTATATTTCAAAGTCTGAATAAAGTACTTTAACAAACGTCACAGCAGAGCGGGAGCAAGCTGCTGGGTGAGTGGTGACAAGGTGTTTCATAATCGAGGATCTGCAAACCCTTGCTGACAGTAAGATCAGCACAGCGGGACCAGTGTTCAAGGAAAGATATTTAAAGTCTGGCAGAAATTTCATGGCTTTTCTACAGCCCAAATTATCACAGAATCAGTTAAGGCAATTTTTATTTTTAAAGGGCAGCATCTGGCCTATTTGGCATACTTAAAAATTTCAAATGCGTACTTTTCAAAGCAAAAAGCTTAACAAAAGTATGTAACTCCAACTGGCAGAACACTGTAATTTGGATGGCATTTTGTAGTTAATAACAATGTACCATAGTGTAAACTCCGCTTCTGCTGTGCTTCAGCCCCGTGCAAACTAGAAAAGCATCACACATAATTGAGACCAGAAATGCTAAAACACCTTTTAAAAGCAATAGTACTATCAGGCTCTGGTGCTCTTACAGGAGCAGTAGCTTTTGCCATGTTATTAGTGACTAGTTTTAGTATTTGGTATTTTGTAAACGGATGATCTTCTGAAATTGTAGGGGAATGTGAGGGGTAACATCTTGGTCATGGCACTGCAAAATTTATAATATAGTTTTGTCTGTTCCAAAAAATAATAAAATAAAAAGGCTGTACAAACTTTTGAAGACTTGTAAAAAATTGACTGCAATTAGTAGGAGTTTGACTTGCATCCCCATCCACATGGAAAGCCCTCTCTGGGGCTGAACCTGACCCTGCCTTGTCCAAAACAGGCTCCTGCTTCATTCCTCCCTTACATTTCCACATGCACACGGGTTGCATTTGGGTCATTTATGCTTACTTTTCCTTTCACAAACTGCCCAAACATAATCCAGGAACATCTCAAAGCTAAACTGTGTCTGAGCAGTGCAACTGAGCACCAGCTGCCTTTGTTTGTCCTAAAGTACCGTGATACCCTTCCACTTCAGTAGGTTCTGGAAAAATTGGGGTAGCCCCCCCCATTGTGCCTGGGAATGGCCAGACCCCGGGACATGTATGCACACTGTGGGCTGGAGGAAAGCCAATCAGCTATCTCCTCATTTGTGGCGATGTATTTAAGCTTCTTCCTAACAATATTTTGACCTGGGTTGAGAAGAGGAGCCATATGGCAGCTTCTGCCCCTGACAACAACTGCTGTTAGTGCAATCAGCGCATTACTTAGGTGATTTGTTTAGATTCAGCTGTGTCACTAAGTTGTGGCAAACTCAATTATAATTAAGTTGCATATTAGGCAGAGTCCTAGTATAAGCCGCTTTCATTTTTGTATGACATTGGCATTGTATTTTCTGCCATAAAGAAGTGTCCAACTGCTGCTCACGACCATTACCTTTCCCACCACCTAATCGGAGCTCAATATGAATTTGTTTAGCATAGCTCCCCCAAGTAATCACACAGCTACAGCATCAGCCATAGAGCCGTGCCATAATTACAATAAAAAATAGAAATAAGGCACAATCATCAGCCTTAGCACCTCATTTTGCTAAAGTCAGCCTTCAGATCCCTGCTTTTTTATTACTTTTTACATTTGTGTTTCAATTATACTGTAAGCTATTTAAAACAGGGACAATGCCTTCCCTTATTTTTTGTACAATATCCAGCCCAGTGAAGCACCAAGCTTAACTGAGGGCTTTGAGAGTCAGAATAAGCCACCACTTGTTTCAGTTATTTGCTGTCTTAAGAGGCAAATGATGGGTCAGGGAACTGCTCTGTGTTTCAGCAGCATTTTCTAAGGTGTTTATTGTGTATTTTCTCAAAAAGCATATATGAAGTAATGATACCTGTTTATGTCTTCTAGAATTCCTAATTTCCCCAGACAGTTTCCTGGGTTTAATAATGGGATGAATGAGCTCAGTAGTGCCTCCCACTACCACAGTGAAGCATCAACCCCTAATGCACTGCAGACAGAACAGTGATAGCCCCTCCTTTTTACAGTATAGATTTCTGAATCAAATATTATTGCTAAGCATAGTGTAAATTGGTTCATAAAGCTTAGAAAAGAACAAAACAGTGTTAAAAGTTACTTAGAGCTATTCTATTGCTCAACTTTACTGTGTTAACATGTTACTTAACAGAAGGCATACAGTTCTTTAAAGCTTACTACTGAACAGCAAAAACAAATAAAAATTGTAGACGCTGTCAGATCACACATAAGCACTGCAGCTGCTTTACAAGCTTTTGAACCATAACCTCAGAACAACAGGGAAAAAGATCATAATAATCTAATTACAAATAACGACCAAGTATAGAATCATGGCTTTGATAAAAAACACTTTTTAAATTGCAATGATAAACAAATTAGCACTCTTTTACTATGAAGTAAATAGCTACAGTTCATTATAAAAAGAATAAAAGAATGTCAATTCTGTAGGTATTTAAGATAAGTGTGGGACAAAATACAGGGCAGCAGACAATGGAGACTTAATCCCAAATGAACACTATTAATACCATAAAAATTCAGCAATTCTGCAAATTCTCTACATCCTCTGCCTGGAAATGGAGACGACCAAAATGAGATGCAAATCAGTGCCTTTATCTAATGAATAATGCAAATGAGTGCTCCTCTTATGGTGCGGCAGTCTGCAGGAATCCTCTCTGCCTCACCTCACATTTCTTGTGGATTTAAGCACCATGTGTCAGAAGAAATTAGAGAATGGAATTGCCAAGAAATGACAAAGCCTTGGAGCCCCAAGTCGGTGCAGACAGGAAGGTACATTAAGATGCACGGTACAGAGGAGGAGAGAGCAGACATCTCATTAAAATGAAAATGTTGCTGTTTTTCCTTCACCTAGTTAATGGAGTTGTACGACATTGTAATCTGCAATTATTTGTGTGGCTACTGGTTAGAAACATCCTCTAAAATGATACCAAGGTGGGATCTCAAAGTCAAAAAGAAATCTTTTTTTTGAATGTCGGTGCTATTTTATCTCTTCGATATCAGTTAACTGCATCAGCATTTTTCTCATAGCATCGCAGCTCATACGGCATCTTATTCCTTAGTCACAGGCCTTGCTGCAAGTTTCCCTTAGCATCTAACACTACTCTCCAAAAATACTCTCAAGCAAACAAACCCGGAGGCATGCAAGTCCTGATAATTAACTCTTCCCCCCAAACCCAGTCATTATTTTGCCTGAATGTATTTGTGATTCAGAACCCAAGACAGATTTCATTCCTCCATTCAAACCTCTTAGCATGTGGACCAGCTGTGCTGCCACAACCACCAAGTCCCTCCTCTTTGTCATTGCATTGAGTCCCCAACTTGGGGATTTGTGAAATTTAATGCTTTTCTGACAGGTACTCTCTCAAAATACAGAGCAGGTAGACCCTTTCTAACAAATTGCCCTTTGCTCTTCAGACAACTTCTCAGTTATTAGATCCAGAGCAGTGAAGGAGCAGCCCAACCGTGAAAAGGATCTCCCAAGGATATGGGATACTGGGATGGGATCCCTCATGATTGGGATGCACAGGAGATATCCAGGGGCTACAGATCTGAACATGCAGTCTAGACAGGCAAGAATGCTTTCGGATGGGGGGAAATCACCTCTCAGCTGAAAAGTGAAGGTCACCCCAAAGTCCTGAACTGTAAAGCTGAGAACTTAATGCAGTCACTAAACTTTGGAATGTCAGCTGCACACCACACAATCTTAGGGCCATATTCCTTTAACTCACTGAGCTATGTTGTGAACCAGAAGGCAACAAATCAGTGTTTTGATTCAGTAACCCATCAAACAGACGAATCTATGTACTAAGCGGAAAAAAAAAAAAAAGATTTGAGATGTCTTCCTGCATGTTCTTTCAGGAAATATGGAAAAATACCCCAACTCCTTTTTCTCACAAGCTGACAAAGACATCATTGCTATTTATAGTTCTTCAGTTCATCAGTTGGAGGCACATTGCAGAAGATGCTAAAGCACTAGTGACATTGCTACTAAACTAAGATCTTACAGTTTCTTTTTAATAGTTGAAATCAAAGCCATTTCTCTATTGGGCAGCTTGTTGCAAACTTCGTAAAAGGCGAAAAAAGAAAATATTTTGGATAGATTTTTCTCTCAGCTCTGTCACAGTCAAGGGGGAATTGCCTGGGATGCAGGTCTATAAGGAATCTGGTGAGAACTCCATAAAAATGCAACTTGCAATCAATACAACATTTTCACTCTCTTAAATTAGAGGGGTATGCATAGGTTCTCTGCCTCTGCTCCTGTTAGCTGTTGCCACGCCGGGAATACACAGAGAGTTTAGGTTCCTGATAGCAAGGGCAATGGTAACTATAGAGAAAAAACTACTGTTAAAGCAAACTAAGCAGCTGATTTGAAGCAGAGAGACAATTAAAGCACAGCATTTCTGAAAGAGTAACAAAAATGTCACCGCAAATGACGGATTGTTACAAGTCCTTGGCTTCTTCCTAGCACTGCAATAGAATATGGTGTTAAATCAGTTCCAAGAGATTATTAGTGGTATATGTTATTTTCACAAACTCAAGGAATTGAGTATCACTTCATAAATCAACTACAGGTTAAAATTAGATTTTTTTACAACTTTAGTTCTACGACCTTTACACATACAATTAACAAGAGGAAAATTACAAGAAAAATAGTTAGAACCTTACTTAAACAGAGAAAAGCTAAAAACATTCCACTAAAAAAAAAAAAACAAACACATTGGAAAATAGCTATAGCAAATTTCTATAGCTGCAGATAGGCTCAATGCCTGGGAGGTTCACTGCAGAATAAGATGTTGAGCCACACATACTGTAGAAACAGACTCGTATTTCCCATTAGCTTAAGGCTCTTTAAATTACTTGTAAAGCACACTCATATTTTGTGGTGTGTTTATTTTCTGTATTATTTTTCTGCATAGAGCACTAAGAAACTTAGGCCAGAAAACGATAAATTATTAAAAGCACCAATAACTGAACCAAACCACCTGGTATGTGGAGTTCTACGAAGCGCAAGGCTTAAGCAGCCATACGTATTGTCAGATATGGTGGTACTGTAGGCTCAGTTAGGCTTCTCTGCTTCAGGTGTTTATGGGCCAGATAACGTCTTCTAACGAAGTCTGTGTAACAATACTGTTGGAATCTCACAAGCATTTCTTACATGGACAAAAGCTGATTTCTCCTACAAACAAATTATCCAAGAATCCTCCAAGATCTGCACAGAAATGAGGCATCTCTGTCTTCTTTTTGTGAGATTCAACATTGCTACATGCTTCTCTTCACGTGCACGGGTTGCGTAGGGGCCATGGCAACTCCTGGGATACTCTGGGTGCACGTTGAATCACAAAGCAGAGCCTGCCACCAAGACTAGCATTACCTTATAGACTGCCGTTACTAGCTCAAGCAAGGTGGTTTATCGCCGTGTTCTTCAGCAGCAGCCTTTTGCCACAGCTGCACTGCCGGTATTCACACGTACTTCCCAGCAAAACACTGTGGATCCGATCCCTGGTTAAGAGGGTTATTTTTGAATGCCAAAAGTGTTTCCAATTTATGATTTATTTCACCTTTGTAAAAGCAAATGTGTTCCGTTACTCCTGCAAGGCTTTATATATCTCGTAATTGTAAACAAACCGATCACTAATCCAGAGTAAAGGCAGTGACAGCAAAAGCTTGCTCAGCATCGCCCTTACATCTGCTTACTGAGGCCTTGGACATGGGCTAGGATGACAGCCAAAAAAACTTTAACGGGTTTATGTGACAGGAGTTTAGAGAAGCTCATGTAAGGTGCTGTAATTTAAAAAAAAAAAAATAGAAAAGTGTTAAAATAGGTCATCACAGGTGCCATTCATCTCTAATTATTTTGTGAAAAGCATTATTTTTTCTTGATCAGCTCCTGTAAATCTTCTTTTGGGGTATCAGAAGGAACTGGCCTGGCAGGAGAAGGAGGCTGACAGGTGCTTTAGGATAGGTGCAATGACCTTGAGAAGGGAACTGAAAAAAAAAAACCACCAACACACAAACAACTGAGACTAAGGTTAAATTCAGTGGGGCCCTGCTGCTGTCTGTCTTTGTGATCTTATGCACAATTTTTTCATTCCAAGCCCATCACTTACAAGTATGAGGCCCTTGACAAGGTGCAATCACCAGAATGACATTTACTCCAAATTCTTAGTCAGATTATTATTGATCAGGAGAGTCGAATGCTGCCTGTAAAAACGCTGTGCCTGTGTTCTCTGCACTCCTGCAATGGATTTACTCTCCTGCAGACCGTGCCTAGGAAAAGCAGCACAATGAGGGGGTCCTCATAAACCAATCTACATTTTAGCACATGTTTCTCCCACCCTACTGCTGAACTCCTTAACCTTAAGACTTCAAAAGGATTTCAAAAACATTTCACCTGTACCCATCTAAGGTCCACAACTGAGGTCTGTGTGGATCTGTGCTGTGTTCAAAAAAGAGTAGCAGAACAAACCCATCAGCTATGGTGGCTTCTCAAGCTACAGAGCCTTTAAGGTGTGATGAGACAGGGATAGAGCCATGAGGAAGGCAAGCTCTGTGTTCTTGGGAGCAACTCCCCATTTCTCTCTTCCGTCTTCCTTTTCCCCACCTTTTTCAAGAGCCTCCATTTCAGCAAGACTGGAGAGAGGGTCTTGCCTCCAGGAGGGGTGCAGGGATGGCACAAGTGGCAGATGTATGGGAACCACCTTCTCCATGGTGGTCGCACCATCCCATTCAATGCACATACACCACATCATACCAGATGAAGACTTGTAGGAAAGACTTCTAGAAATAGGAGAAACAAATATGCGCATGTGGCTTAAAACAACAAACTAAATGTCTGCAATTTTCAGGGATCAACCATTTGTCCGTTGTTTAGTGTTGAAAAATGGCATACTCTCTATTACGGCTTAAAATGTCACAAAATTTCACAAAAAGGTGAAATCACCACCTTTTCTGATTAACAAAAAAAATAAATGTTGAACTCTTGTTTGGAGGCTTGCTTTTAAACCTATAAAACCTGAAGTTCACAAACAATGATTCTTAGCTCATGTTGAGTGCTGCAACTAATGATGGTGCAGTTACGGAAAACTATGGGAAGACTATTCAATAACAGTCTTCTGTCCTTTTTAATTATTTACGAATAAGTCACGAGATGCATAAAGCTAAAATATTATATTTTAATATGCAACCCCAGATATGTATTCTATATATGCATTCTAGCTGGCAGTTTCCAGCTAGAAGGTCTAAAATATGCTTTCAGTGCATTCTTGCATATCCCCAGATTACCAAAACTGTACCCAAGGGAAAAAACCACAACACAAAAAACAAGCAAACAAACAACAACCCCCCCCCTACATTTACCAAATCCTGTCCTATTACTAGAGAAAATCAGCCTTGCACTGAGGCTTACAGGGGTAAGCACCAGTATAATAAGTAAAGATTTTATAACTGAAAAAGTTTGGAAATAAATGAACTTTGGTTTAATTGTTTCTGATGAAAAGATGAAGGCATACTGTTAATTTTGCTTTTACTTAAGATGGTTTTCAAGTTTCCAGTTGAGTTTCAAACTGGTATGATACAGAGGATAATAAATGCTACCAAAGAAAGCAGTATCTGGGCATGAGGCATTGCTGTCAGTAGAAGTCCTTCTGTTGACTGGGCACGCTGATTTCAATGGAAGATCATAAGTCTTGTTAATGGAAAGTCAAACACTGATTCTTAGGCGTGAAATATACATCGTGATTCACCTCCACCTGCTTTTTGGCAGACACCTTTTTAAAACAAACTAAGCTAGTGCTTCAGATAATAAAAAGCTTGTATGTTCTTAACCTTTTGTTTTCAAAAGCTGCTCACTTCTACTTCGCAAAAAGGGGATCCAGGTGCAAACTGCCGGCAAAAATTTACCTCAACATTTTGATGAGGAAGAATACAATGCTTGAACCCCTTAAACCCATTACTTAATGTTTCTAGAAGTCTGAGCAAACTCTTGCACGGAGAGACACCTTGCTAGGATATTTCTGCAGGCTATCCCTACAGTATTCATACTGCTTGGCAGATCCATATGGTCAAGGAAACCAAGAGGCATGTCAGAGTCTGGAAGGCGGTGATAAAAATAGATGAGGAAAATAGCACACATAGAGAAGAGTTGTTTTAGCAGTCAGAAAATTACATTTTGTACTTTTTTCTATGGCTATGCACATCATTGTTTTTAAAAGATGAGGGCTTCTGTGTAGTTGCTTGTTTTTTGGTTTGTTTTTTTTTTTGGGGGGGGGAGGGGTAGGTTTATTTTGTTTTTACCTTTTTTTTCTCCATGGTCATTCATAAACGTCACCCAAAAGCAGCTCTGTTTCTAGTTTTCACCAGAGGAAAGCACCTTATGAGCAGGTGTAGATGGTAAAAATCAAATTGATGAGTTAAAATGATGGTTCCTGACAGTTTTACAGATAAAAATCTAAAATGCACCACGATGTTGGAAAGATACAGTATGTGCATGTAAGAAAATGCTCCTCTCATCATAACGATGTCCTCCTTTAAAGGTTTTACAACTACTTAGCTATAAAAATTCTCTCTTGGCTGAAGCCTGACATAAAATATCTCTGCTATAGCACAATTTCTTGCTTGTAATAAATATAATTAAAATTCATTTGTGCTCTTTTCTCTCCTCTCCTTTTTTATTCCTAGACTCCACATAAACAATCTTTCTAATGAACTAGAAGATAAGAAGTAAAACTATTTTACAGCAAACACTGTATAGCAAACATCAAAGCTACATGAAATCTCTTATGCGCGTTGCCAAGCCAGCTCAGTGCCGAGGATTTTCAGGTCCCTAGCTATATTTGTACTTGTAGATCAAGACAGCGTAATTGAAAGTGACCTGTGAAAACAGAAACTTCCGTATCTAAAATGTGTATCAACAGCCATTGTTTCTACAAGTAAACTGGGTACAGAACTGCTTCCTACTTTTCAGGTAGTCATATTAACATCCCAGTGTACACAGTGACATGTATCTCATCAGTCAGTAACCTTAATAGTATCTGCGATTATTTCTGACTTTCAGATTCACGTACTATTTACAGGCCCTGAAAAAAAGTCAAGGAAAATTTGCTTTACACAGATCTCTTTCCTGGTTTTAGCTACTTTTAAAAAGGTATGCAGGTTGTTTATGTATCAGAAATGGTAGCTTTGGCAAAAAAAAAGTATCAGGTTTTGTTTTCTTTAAAAAAAAAAAGCAGCAGTTCTACTCATACTAAAATTCAGTAGCTCCCATAAATTCAGCCCTTTCTAACCTCTGTGGATAAAAACAAATGACAGGTTTTCATTCTTGAGTAAGGCAATATGTAATTTCCATACTTTGTCAACAGGGACTGCTAATGCTTGTTTGGATTTCTTCCCCGCTACTCCACAGCATAGAGCAGAAGGGATGAGAGCACCTGATTATCATCTCTGTTTGTACATTTATTTTTTTCTTGAATGTTCTGGCAAAATACCGTGGACTTAAATGTTTGCATAGGATGACTTGGGCTGTATACAGGACCGGCAGCTTTATAAGTAACATAAACATCTAAATGTTAAAATAATTACTTGGGAGTCAAATTATTGACGCCTTCTCAAAGGACTCCAGGGGAGCCTGCTATCCACAATAGTTCTCCTGACATACACAGGGTTTGCAGAACTCTTGGCCAACCTCACTTGGCTTTGTTTCAACTAAGATGCTTACAAATGGAAATTTTAATATCTGGAAGTGTCTCAGGAACCTGCATTTGGTTTCCAGTGATCTTAGCTGTTAAAAAGTACAAGCCCTGCAAGAAAGAAACATGAAACTCTAGGGTTTAGAGACCTACCAGTACTAAAGAAGAAGGAAAAATATGTTTGTCCAGATAATTCGAACAAGCTTGAGCAGCATAAAACCAGCTATGCTCGGTTCTGCCAAGTAGATCTAAAATTCACCCTCAGACTTGTCCATCACAGTGGGAGGAAATATATCGGATGCCTTGTACACTGTCCTCAAAATGAGACAGCAGCCTGGGAAGCCTAATACTGCAGAGTTTACTTGGGACCACGGGGCATCACACTCCCGACTGAAATGTACGAAAGCAAACCAGCCGCTCCTGCATCACCACTCGTGCAGGCTGACTCTGTGACAGCAGTGAGTTAGAAAGCAAAGACTGCTCTGCTGAAAGGCAGGTTTAGCCCCCCTGGAGGAAAAAAAAAAAAAAATCTCAGCTTGGGCTTTCTAGCAGAGAAGGAGCAGGGGCATCTGCTGTCACAGGCCCTCAGCCAAGGCGGGGTAGGGGGGGCATGTGTGATGTGCTGTCCTACCCCAGACAAGGAGCGCCAGTCAGGATGCTGCTTTAATGCATCATCCCTCTGTACCCCAGCAAATCCTGTTAGGAGAGTCTCCCTGCAATAAGCCACTGGCTCAAGATCACCTCTGTCTCACCAGAAGAGGTACAAATTACAGTATATCGCTAGTAAAGATTTTATTTATAAAGTAGTATTGTTTTATTGCAGAAGGTGGCAGTAAAGGTGCTGCTGAGGGGACATTTCTGGTCCAGCTGCACTGACAGCAAGCCATTCAGATTCCCCTGTGGATGTCAGAGTATCCATTTTACAGCAGAAGCCCTTTATTTCATCGCAAAATTGCTGTTGCTGTTTCTACACCCAAACAAGACCGAACGCCCAAGTTCCCACAGATATTCCAAAACTGACCCCAGTGCGAAGACACAGGTGTATTAGGAGGAAGGACAGCACAGAGGCAGCGTGGGGATGCTGTCAGCCACCACACCCCAACCAGTGTAAACTTCCCAGCCAGTGGCAACCACCTTACTGGCCCTCCAGGAATTATCTGCTCAAAATTTTCTATGGAGGCAAGTGTTTAAGAAACAAGTTCTCCCCAACAGGATTTTATTTTTAAAAAAGTATAATTTTTAAAAAATCGATCTGAAATTAAAGCATGAGTACATTATTTTGGTCTTGCCATGGCCATCAATAACCCGCCAGTAAAAGGGATGTCTTCACAGCTGTAGTTTGTTCATATGGGCACTACACAGCTTTTACCAGGTGACAGAAGCCCTAAAATAATTTCTATTATTGCTGAAATTTTACATGACTTGTTATAATCCCTTGCTTTCTAAGATCAATTATTACAGTAATCATTTATTGATCATTGTGTAGGCTACAAATTTCTAATATTTCCAGCTAACTTCAGAGGTGAAAAAACAAACCACAACAAAATAGGAGAGCAAGTACCAAATAGAATAAAGGCAGTGTTAAAATCAGCAGTTAAGCAGTTTCTATGAAGCATATTTATAAAATATATGTCTTTTTAAAAGGATGCACTTTTACACATAGTAGTGATATGTGCCTTAATACTCTGCAACTGAAAATAAGTAGAAGGCCCTGACTTTGTTTAGGGACTCTGTTTTACTCCCAAATATTTTGGGTGTACTTTTGCTTTGTTTAAGGTTTGAAAATATTCTAGTACAAGTATTCTACCGAAAGTGTAACTGAGGAGGAAAAAAAAGCGACTGCCTAGAGTTTTGTTAATGATTTACCAGAGAATCTCCTTGTGTGATAATGAATAAAATGCCAATCTATTTTACTGGCAATCCCCAGTTTCGATTTCTGAGAAATTATTAATTTCTAGACTGCTTCCAGCTGGAGGGAAAGACATTTTTTACCAAGCCATTTATTTTTATTCCTGCTGTCATTAAGTATATCTATTTTCTTCTCTTTTATGAAACCAAGAGCTCCTTTCTCAAGAGGTGCAAGGGAAAAAGCACCTTTGAAGCACCTGCAGGCAGGCTGCTGCCAAAGGCACAGGTGGGCTGCTGCCCTGTGCTGACCAGCGGGAGGGAGCCGGGGGTGAGGGAATGGCAGGAGCAAAGGGCATGGGGTGTGTTTCTTGCTTTCTTCTTGTCTTGCAAGCTGCTCTGCTCTGAGGCTGGAACGTAAGGGGCAGAGTTGTGCTTCGATGGTCACTGCCGTGCCGCTGGGGTGCTGGAGGTGTCCTGCCCTATGCAGTGAAGAGGAGAAGGGGCGAGGGGGCTGTAGCTCACCAGATAGGTCTTGCAGTGCTAGAACTGAAATGAACTATCCAGCAACTTAAGAGTAAAAGATCAGAATAAAAACTCTGCTCTCTGAAGGGTAAGGTTCTTTCAAAAAAATGACAAAGCAGCATTTGTATTAATTACACGTGCTCAGAAGAGTTCAAACCAGATGAATGCAGGTATTGTAAATAAATCTGCAATAACTAAGCTGTACATACTTTTAAAATATACAACTATGAAAATTCACATTAAACTAAACAGTAGCCTCATCTTTAACTCCCTATTCTCATTCTATCCCGTGCTACATAATAAGATGGCACAGATGGAACTAAAATGAAGGACTGTAGGTCCTAATTCAGCCCAGAAAAGAAAAAAAGCTTTTTTTCTTACCAGCATCTCTTAACGGTGGTGTTTAACACCATTTTAAAATGTTGTCATAACCAAGAATGCATGTATGTGTACCAAAATACTTCCAAAAAATACATTTTTATTCTACATTTTGATTTATACATTACTCAGAAGAATATCTGTTGGTTTAATTATTTCAGTAAACATAATAATGATATCACTAACTACGCCACAGAGTATTTTTGCCTTTTTTAAAGGAATATGAGCCTACTTGTAATTAAAGGAATGCCATATTAATGATGCTGAAAGTCTCAGAGGGAAAAATTTAATGTCCACCTCGCAATATTATGCCAAAATTACATGCATAGAAGACTTTTTAATAATCTTTGTTTCTTAATTTAGTTTTGATTGGCTATGAAATACAGAGTAGCACTCAAGGGCTCAAATTCCTAGTAATGAGCATTTCAGCTCTATAAATTGTACAATTGTACAGGACTCCCATCTGTAGGTTTCTTTTCAAGCTTCTGTTTAACCTATGAAGAAAATGAGCTGCAGGAAACGATCACTGCTGATAATTTCATCATTTTTAAGCCACTGGGATGTGGGATGGTGTTATGATAGCTAAGTCCAAACACAAGCAGAAAATTGTATTTCTGTGTTGCCATTTCAGCTGCAAGCACAGGTTGGTAAAGTAAATTCATCTCCAGTTTGTAAATTGCAGCAATAGCCACTAGGAGTCTCCTGGTTAAATTCCTGATGAATTTACACACTAATCCTGGCTAAGGTTTGAATGCGAACCCCACGCTAAAGGCTGGCTTTCAACCCAGGGGCCAGCCCATGAGAGGAGTAATGGGACCCCTGAGCCGTGAGCAGCATCATGGGGGCACAGCCAGCAAATGTTTTAGAAACAGAGGAATCAGAAGCCGCCTATGTGCTGTTCTTGTAGGGGAGAAGATGGTGATGGTTACGAAAAGTCAGATTTGTTTCTTTTTATAGCTGGACAGAGTTCTGTGAAATTGTAACAAAAGCGTATAAAGAGGGAAGTGGAAGATTTCACCACTTGTTAGTTAGTCCTGGGGATTTAAGGCAGACTTGTTTTGTAAACTGAAATGCTGCAGGCCACAAGAACTAGCACCCCCAGGTACTTAAATATTTGCTTACAAGATCTCTGCAAAGTGAATTCTGCAGTTCTGAAAACATGAAGCAGCTTCTTTCTCTTCCCTCATCTCCTTTCCCTTCCATCTTCTCCCAGGCCAACTAAGTGTAAGCGTATGGTGCCAGACATACTCTTAACAACAACAAATACTCAAAGTTCATGAGTTACAGACCCACGGGAATGATCATATTGGCTCAAGTGCTGTGACCATCTAGTTCAACTCTGTGACTGACAAAGAAAGGATGGCCAAATTTCCTCGAAGGAATGCCACAGACAGCAGACGTGTATCTGCCAGCAGGCGCACTTCATTCTAAACATCTAGGGATTACTTCAAAATGTATAGCAAAAAGCCTGAGCTGACCAGTCAACTCCCTTCACAGGGTGCTGGTTCTCTTGCGAGGTCCCTCCTTCACCCAGGAAGGATGTGGGGGAAGGACACTATCACATTCTCCTTACAGACACAAACAACTTCATGGCCATAAACGGCAAACGTTCACAGCTCCGAGCCATTCATTTGTTTATAGTCTCTTCTATGATTCTCTTCTCTCAAGAAAAATCCTTTCCCAAGCCCTAAAAATCTCAAGGGATTAAAAAATTTATCGGATTTTAAACAAATAACAATTTAGAAGGCTATTTATTTGGCTTCTGCTTTTTGAGCTTCTCAGTTTCATTTTCAAACTTTTCTCTGCAACAAGAAAGACTAAGAAAATAAAGATGTTTTAAATGAAAGCTGAGAATCTCACATAATCATAGGACTCCAGGGGTTTGACGTTTCAGAATAATCTCATGAGTTGTCAATGCTGAATGTCACCAGAAACTGTAATGTTATTCTCAGAATAGATTGCATAAAAGCAATTGTGTGATTCTTTCCCTGCTGCGTGTTCCCCATAATGCCTACAGACATAGTCCTGGAGGGACAACCCCCAGGTACTTCCAAGTGGTGATCTGCCACTTGCTGGCTTTAGCTACCAACTAGAGGGAGGAGTGTTGCATTTTGTAACCAATCTGCATGTGCAAAACCTCGTTGTTTGATCTGTCAACTAAACAAGCTCACCAAGTAAAAATTCATAACGGATGCATAAGAACATTTAATTCCATGGGGACTATGCAGAAATAAGTAGGAGGC
Organism: Baryphthengus martii; assembly: GCA_013396935.1. Taxonomy (NCBI): domain Eukaryota; kingdom Metazoa; phylum Chordata; class Aves; order Coraciiformes; family Momotidae; genus Baryphthengus; species Baryphthengus martii. The sequence continues at coordinate 307,857 of VWZK01003933.1, read as the reverse complement.
AAATATTACCACTAGCTGCCCGTTTCCTCTGTATGGTATGTTTGCGTGCATTGCGATGCGCAACTGCACAGTGTGTTACTGCAGACTGTTACCCTCTCCCTCCCACAGGCTAACTTAGATTTTACCATAATTTCCCAGCGGAACCTGGGTGAACGTCTCAGTCTGTTTTTTTCATGGATATAATCTATACTACACTGACTCAACAGCTAGTAGTTTAGTACATCAAGTCTGTGGTGAACAAAAAATTAGTAACCATCATTGGAAGACTGATATGGAAACAAAACAGGAGGTTGCTTTAAAGTCCTCCTCTTCCTGCAGCAGCAGGCTCTGTTGTTTGGTACCCTTCCATATTGTCAGGATATTTGAAAGGACCCCAATCTCCTCTAAGGCAGCATTAACCTGATTTCACTACAAAACACTGGTACACAGGTTTAGCATGCAAATATCCCATACTCAAAACAATAAAATAAGCATTTCTATAAGTCAGTTCAGCACTTCACCATGCTGAAAAGAAACTTTTGTATCGCTGTCATTTCAAATTTGGGATTTTTTACTGTAAGAATATGCCTAACAGGAATGCATTCTTTTCCACTGCCCACCTTCTTCAAGTATGTCAGTGCTATCTTCTTAACTCATTTTCTAAAACTAAAAATGAATACAAAAATAAAAGATCTCCTGATTAGGAAATGTCAAAGGCTCAGACCTACAAATACGTAAAAATTTATTTTGAAAGAAAGGTGTCATTGCTACATGTAGCTATACTACAGATGGACATGAGGCATTTTCAGGTATGATGGTGCTCTGTTGCGGTGAAGTACTTCACGAACATCAAATTTTTCCATCATTTTCCTGATGTTTCAAGTGAGTTAAGCCATTACCAATGCATATCTGAATATAGAGTATATGGACAATGTACATCTATACCAAAAGCCAATACAACACTTTATCATGTAGGAGTCAGTTCCTTTACACTCACATCACTAAATACATATCCCTAATGTGCGCGCTTTTTCTCCCTCTCCTCAATTCTTCCTCTTTCTCTGCTTCTTGTGTCAGGATTCTGGTGGCCTTCTGCATCTCAAGAGTTTAAGCAGTGAGCTACAGCTGTAACCTCCAATCATTCCCAAGCAAACTTTCCTCCTTCATCACAGCATCAAGGACCTTATTAGGTCAAGCTTTTTTTGACACCATTTGAATACTTAGGTTTAATCAAAATGCCTTTTTGTTTGATTGGTTTTTGTTTAGAAACAGTATTTAAACTAGAGAGTAGACTGATAACCAAGGCCTTCAGAAACTTAAACTTACTTAAGACGTGAACTGCTGCAATGTTTATCTGCAGTAAAAGGAAGGAGTTTTGCTGGGCATTTTCTTTTGCATGAAAAGAACAACTTTTCTTATTCACTAGATGATGAGTTACTAAACATTGCCGATTGAGGGCTAAATCACAGCTATTACTATTCTGAGGGAGAAAATATATTTCAAGATAAAGAGAAAAGAACCCTGTTACGTGGGGCACGTTGCTATTATTTGTTTTTAAACAGTGGCTGCTTGAATCTGTGCCGAGGTTGAGAGTGTCAAAGCCATGTCAGCAAAGATGGATTAGTGGGCAGAGAACAAGTGGTGCAGTCCAAGGTTCACAGTGAATGTAATTTATTCACGTAGCTCTGCTATTTATCACGTGGCTATTACCATAATGTATGTGGGAAGCAGCTGCATGTGTGCACATAATGCCCCAAATGTATGTGTGGTTGGACATGAACTCCTTACAGAACAGTAGCGGTTGAAAATCATACCATAAGGTATTTAGAAGCAAATTTCCTTCCTGTGGGGATGCTGTCACACAGAAATAATGATTCGTACGCAGGCAAATAAATATTTTGTAGACTCTTCTCAGTTATGATAACCTCACTTACCAGAACTCATTGGTTTTTCAAATCTAAATTATGTAGGTAATGTGATGTACGTTTCCAGTGCTTTATTAATAGATATATGCAAGTATGTTTTGCATCTCAAATTCACATATTCTTGTCAAGGAATACCGTACATTCCACTTGATATTTAACAAAAATATTCAGTGGCAAAGAAAATTAATTCTCCATGTTTGTGAGGAGAAATGTGTCACCTACAAGTTGAAGATCTCTTTTACCTTGAATGACCTCTTACAGCACCATCTATCAAACACTTGGGAGCAGCACAGCTGTAAAAGGTTGATATATATAGTGTCTGCCTGATTACAATTATTTACCAAGCCAAATGTTTCCAAACCTAGTCTCTAATTTTAGAAGCATCTAAATGAAGGAGCTTGAATTTGGTCTCTTTCAGCTGGCTTGAATGCCTGCAGTTTCAGCTAAAGAAGAAAGTTGTCGGTAGATCTGCCCCCTCCTACCTGAAGGTGCTTCCTGCTGCACTGTCCATACAGGCAAGTACAGAGCCGCTGGCATGCGCCTGCTGCGAGCAGTAGCAAGGCTCCAGCACTGCTGCCCGTGGCTGCGTGGGCTTGCAGGAAAAACCCCACCAGCCCAGCTGTCACCAGCACTTTTTAAGCCTCTGCAGTTAGAGTTTCTAACAACGGTGTCATGTTTGGAAATGATGCTGAATTCTACCATGCTACAGTGCTTTCTGGTGATCGTATACAATGCACTCAAGTCTCTTGCAATCCAGGCAAATGCACCCCAGGTAAGGGCTGGCAGACTAGTTTTATTCTGCTTTCTTTGAAGTCATTAGAAGTTGACCTAGAGAGACACTGAATTCAGACAGAGTCAAGTTAGGTCCCCATAAGTAGAACAACTCATTGTCCAGCAACGTACTAAACGTCCTGCTCAGCACTTTGCTCAGCACAGCCTTTCACATTTGGAATATGATGCATAATTACATGTGCGCTCTAGGGCTTCCATTTTGAAGCCATCTATCACAAATATATATCCACTAATTATGTAAAATGAAAAGCTTGCCTTACCATTGCACAGAAAGTCTCGGGAGGATCTCCACACGTTATGTCTGGCGGATCCAGAGTCACTTTTACGTATTTGATCATGTCTCTGGCTTCTGGCTGGCAGGCCATGTAATCCCACACTTTTCCTTCTTCTGTGTAAATCTGAGTCTTACACACGTCATAGTGTCCCCACACAGAAGGGTAGTGCTGCATCACAGAGGATACGGTAACCCAGAGGGCGTGAAGTGACAGGAATCTTGACAAATACATTTCTAAATCCTTTGATGTCACCTTCGTAAGGATGCTCAGTACTGGTGTGCGTGCAGTCTATAGACTGTACATATACAGGTATATATTTTATAAAATAGGTTCCGACTCAAATGTGAAGCGTTAGGATAGGGTGTTTGTTTCACTAGTTTGTTTCACTTGTTGAAGACTTTGGTAGAAGCCACCCAGACCCCCGATGACAGCCTTTCACAGCAACGCAGCGCTTGTCCTTTGTCTTATAACTTATCTCTCAGAGCTTCTTGTAAAAGATGTCCAATAGCAGATAATAATTTGTGAAGTTGCAGGTCTTCAGCTACACTGTCGATAACCCTGAGTGATCCTCTGTGTTCAGGGCTTGCAGGGGATGCCCAGACGCACTGATAAATCAGTATCTGAAGCAAAAGGATGAGTGTCTACAGGCTGGTGTCTGTTTCCCATCAATCATTCTTTTCTTCTGGCACCAGCACCCTTTTAGAAACAATAAGAGTTAGAGTTATTGTCCAAAAATCAATGCATTACAAAATATATGACATGTTGACATTTTCGAGGTTTGATGCAATATAAAGCAAATTGGTATAATATGGATAACCTTTACTGTGTGTGCTGTGTTAGAATGAACAAACTACCAAAATCATTCACAGGGAAAAGTATTTTGACATGAAGGATTTAATCCTTCTCTAACAAAGATGTATTTCTGGCATTCCAGGTGATTTACAGGTTTCTGCTTCCAAAACCGTATTTTCACCCTAGCAAAATCAGAGAGCAAACTACCGAACTCAGCCGCTGTCCAGCTGGTGCGTGCCGGCGGGGGAGCAGGGGAGCAAGGGAGCAGGGGAGCAGGCAGCTCAGCTCTGCGGGGCAGCACCAGGAAAGCTCTTTTATGAAACCGACACCAAGATGGGCAGCAGGGCTACCAGGTGCTGAGAGGCTCTTGGCAAGAGAAACTCAGGGAGCTCCAAAAGCCTTACACATTACATAGAGATTTTTTATTTTTTTTTTAAGAATACCAAAGATATTGCAAGTATACTTCCATTCCCTTGAAATTTCTCATTAGCTTGGAAGAGTTTGCTCTTTTTTTTTTTTCTTCCCCCCTCTTTGAACTGTGATTTACTGATCATACTGCTGCTGATAAACTACTGATAATGGTTCATTTGTAGGTTACTATAAGGATGTTTTCCCTCTCCGTAATGGCAGTCTTATTTTCCTGGGTTTGGAGGTGGGGGTACCTGCATACTGAGCACTCATTTCATAGCAGACATATCCCCTTTCCTCTCTTCAGAAAGTAACTAGAAATTCCCTTGGCTTGAATCACCTCAATTGTGTTATCACAAGTATAAAGTTCTAGGATACTATTACAACAACTTAAAATACAGAAATAATTTATGAGGGAAACTGCAAGGATGGAGTAAGTACTCTAAACATGGACAAAGAAAACCAGCGTTAGGAACTCCAGTTTATTTCTTTCAGCCCGCGCCTGGCATCAGCCCGTGCCAGCTGAGGACAGGGAGCCTGGGCGCTGGGCTCTCTGCAGGAGGAGGATTTCAGCCAGCTGCCGCAGCACCTCCGCACTCTTTCTGTCTGGATGCTAACATCTAAGCAAACCTGTCAGATGTTAAGAAACAACTGTACTTCACCACTTTCTGCAGCTTGCTTTTCTTGTTCCCAGTTTTAAATGATGCCCAGTGTCATGAACCCTGCTACACGCCCCCAAAAAATGGGAAGCGGTATGTGACCTGGTGAGCTCCTTAGCACGTCACTTGGCTAATACGCGTTTTCAAAACTTATTTTCAAAGTTATTCGCAAACGGCCTCCCTACATTTAAATAATGCCTCATCTTAAACTGAGCTAAACTATAGACACTATGAAATGCCAACAGATGGTTGAATTGTGTTTCCATAGCAAAGTAATTTACAATAATTGCCGTATGGACGTAAATGCAATTTTCCATTATATTCATTTTATCAAGTGTTACCATACAACTCTCATATTTTATCAGACTATGCAGAGAATATCTGAATTTTCATGCAATAACAATTCTCAATTAGTTCAAATATATTTAAGCTTCAAATCTGAATTTGACACAAAAGCAGAATATCTGAGAGGAAATTAAAATTAAATCATTTTAAGCAGCACACTATGTAGTACCACTGTTGGTTTTTTGTAGCAACCTCACGTTCTTTTTTGTTTTCAGTGGGAACATTTACTTATTATCTTGGAATTCAGTAATTCAGAGAACACTTTACGTGTCATTCTAGAGACATCTCATACTCTTTCCCTCTAGTCCTTTCCAATGTATTTTACTCTTTTGCAGGGGGAAGAAAAGACACCCCTAAAATGCCATAGCTTAGAACAACCATTATAGAAAAACTACTCTGCTAAAAAATGAGCCAAATTATTTTAAATTTGTGACAAATCAAACCATACTTTGTATTGGAGAAGGCTTGGTTATACCTGGAATAAAGAGTAAGTGAATATCGTAATTCTGCATAGAAATAAGAAGTTACTGAGCTTAATTATCCTTAGACAGCAAGCCTGTATGTTCAGGCAAAAAGAGATTTATTTTCTTTAATATTTTTCCTGTAGCTCTTCAGTTACCCGTTATCTTTTATAACTGCTGAGACTCAAATCCACTAATAAACAGGACTGAATAGAACTGAAACAACGTGAAGCAAGCCACTACCTTAACACACTGTGCTAAAATACTTCCTATATAACGAATTCTCATTAAAGTAAGCCAGAGTCATAATGATGGTCGTTACACAGAATTATAGACTATATCATCGATCGAATTTAGTGCACTGACAAGGAAAAAGTGCAGAGGAGTGCAAGACATCTGAGCATTAGGCAGCTGTAGCAGTGTACGACAGACATTCCTGACAAGAAGCAGCCAATTATAGCTTAAATTTCTGGCATATAACCAGTTCTGATTAATAGTTTTCCATTACATTACAGACATATTATTAATGTATTAAAAATGTCAAGCTTTGGCAAGAAGTAATACAGCATGGCTCAGTTAGTCTGCAATATCTTCTTTTAATGAGCTTCCATTGATACAGGGAAAGATATTGACCAAAGCACATTAAGGATCATGTGCTGAGCGCTGCTGGGGGTTTTCTGAAGGAGCTAAACAATTTGTCTTATTTATATTTATTCCTGCAGAGTCACTCGTGATGTGCTTTCTACATTTCAGTGCTCTATTGCTAAGGACATATCTATTTTAATTGTTCTGTAAAAAACAGGGTAGAATAACATTTCTGATATGTACAGCTGTGCCAGTTGCATAGCGCTAAACCTCCAGCTGTGGGCAACACAAAGCGATGCTTTTTGCCCCCAGTAATGCCTGTACATTTGACCTTACGAAAAAAGCAATCAAACAAATTAGGAGTAAGTAATGTCTGGTGCCCTGATCTCCTGCACCCCACGGTGCTCCGGGTGTTGGGGGCCTGTGAGGGTGGCAGGGGGAGCAGCATCCTTCCTGACTGTAGGAGAGGGAATGGCGAACTGCTGGAAGGATATTAGCTAATGTATGTAAAGCCTCTGGAGCACGCCGCTCCTGGAGATCTCCTTTGGGCAGCGGCAGTATGAACCGCAGGATGTTCTGGGCCTTGAACATTCCCATATGCCATACCCTCTGCAATATGGAAAACACCAGGAGACAATGTTGCTGAAGGCCACTTTTGCGGTCTCTGCCTTCCCCCAGAGCACCTCTCCGTCTGTAAAGTGGTGGATGTTCAGGCCACGGTGAATATGTTACAGCCGTTTGAGAAGAAGGGCACACAGCTGACGCCCAGACTAAAATCAGCTGTGAAGGTGGCTCTGAGCACACGCATCCCTTTCCAGGTGGGTAAGTCACACTTTACACAGCATTTTAATTCTGCAGCCTGAGCAGATACTCCCTTCCCAAACCAGCTAAAACGCATCTTGGCAGAATCGGTGCTGGTGAAGAACTCTAGATCTCCTCAGGGGTTGTTAGCAAACACTCCTCTGCCTCCTCCCATCACCAAGAAAATTCACCCCCTTCCCTCTTTGTAACAACCGTGTCCGTTGGACACCCTGCATGTGCTCCCTGCAGGGAAGTCACTGTGCAGACCTTACGGGTGGGCTCCTGGCCTCCCTCTTTGGCAAACAGCAGGTACATAAAGGAGGTAATAAACAGCACGCCATTGCTTCTCACACAGACCGTGCATTCGATAGAGCGGTACACCACCACAGTGCACAAGTAAGAGCGAGAGCCAAAACCAGCTGTTAAAACGCACGACAGCCTGGGGAGAACCGGTTAAAATCATGATGCAAGGCAAGGAGTGCTGGCTGTCACCTCCCAACCCCGGCATCTGCAGAACAGGGTTTTTTTCCAAAGGAAACATGCTTCAAGTTTGTATTCCTAACAGCTTCACCAGATGAATGTATCTAACCGAGCCCAGGTAAAAAGATCCTTTGTGTCCACTACAGTTATTAATTATTTAAAGACAGTTTAGAATGTATGAAATAACATGTATTACAAACCAGAATTAATCCTCACACCTGCAAGTTACAACATGTAATAAAAATCAAGTGGTTTACACCTTGCTGCACCTAGACAACTTGAGAACCTGGTACATAAAAAGCTCCAATATATAAAAAACCCTAACCCAACCTCTTTTATGAATGCAAAATTATTCATCTATGCAAACATGAACAGGCCCTGCATTTAACGATTTAAATTTCCATCGTACTTGGATAAAATACAGTATATTCCAAACAATTGCTGTGGTGCCTTTGGACTCAAATGCTGCTCCAGACAAAGTTTAGGTTTTATTTTTATCCAGCTTATTTAACTATTTAGCAGGAAAAAAATATTTCCTTGCCTCAGGAGGAATTTAAAATGTCAATACCTATTGGCTAAAGAAAATAAAATGCAGCGTTCTTCAAGCAAAAAAACTGGGATGCAGCACTATAACATATTTCTGATTTTCCCACATCATTCTTTGCTGATTGACACCTCACAATACCCCTGCCATTACTTGCCGGGTATCATCAACTACCGGCATATGGAGTAAAGGCACTTCAGCTATTTAAATTTTAGAGGCTTTGTATGTAGCTGCTTTAAGTTTTTCCTCTAGAATATTTATAATTGTGGCTTATTGCCTTAAAAACCCCTGTACCTAGCATCAACCTGTTCTGCAAGTTTTTCCTCTGAGAATTTAGGTTAGTATTTGGGGCGGCTGCAGGTTTTTTGGTCGCTATTTTTCATCCTCAATAAAGTAGTATCTGTTCCTTAGGCGGCGAGCATATCCAGGGTACAGGGCTACCACATTTACAAGTCGTGATGTGAGCTGATGACACCTGAAAACTGAATGACAATGAGACCCTCCTGAACCGTGAATTTGTGCTGCACTATTGCCAGATTTTACATACTTAGCTAGAAAGTTGGTGTCACTTCTTATCACTGTCACAGGGCTGAGGGGTTGATGGCAAAGTCCACGACTCCATGAGCATATCACCACTAACTGCTGGAAACTCTCTGGTAAACGTCCTTTAAAACTCCAAAAATATGCCAGAAATCAGGATTTTTTTTTTTTTCCCAAATGAAAAAAAAAACAAACCAAAACACACACACACACCAAAAAAACAAGCTGGGGAAAGTTCTACTGTGGTTTTCTTTCCTTCGACTGGCTGCCCGAGCCACAGCTTCTCATCCTCAACCGCATTGTCCTTAGGCAAGACAGTGATTTATTCCCTCTTTAACAGCATCTCCACCGTTTGTTTCACTCACTGTCTCTGCTAACATCTCCGCAGAAGTAAGGCTGGCTCCTAGCGCATTAGATCCGGAATATGGAAAAGTTGCTCGTAGAACAATAAAAGTATAACCGGCAGAGGCCAAAACCGCACATGCACCGATTTTGAGAGTAGCAAAGCATCAGTTTCATCGGGTTTAGCCGATCTGCGCCGCTCACCGCCGTGCGGGGTTTCTTTACGGGTTGCGTGCGTGTGAGAGCGGTGAGAGGAGCCGCCCGCAATTTCCGACGCGAGGGAGGGAACTGTTTCCAGGTTGAGGAGCGGTGATCTGCCCGTCGCTCCCCGGCCGGCGGGGCTACTCCCCGCACCACCGCCCCTCTGTCGCACGGGACGTTCGATCCTCC
>VWZK01003933.1:217638-298022 GCA_013396935.1 Baryphthengus martii | reverse complement strand
TAACGTACGCGCGGAGATCACCGTTAAGGGCTTCTGCTGTCCGAGCCCGGAGCCGGGCGGGTTGACCCGAGCGCCCCGCCGCAGCAGCGCTTGGGTGCGGGGACAGGGCAGCGTCCCGCCCGCCTCGCCGGAGCGTCCTTCCACAGGGCCGGCCGTGTCTGGAAAGCGCCGGTGCTTCCTTTGCCCACAGCACCAAAGTGCCACCGAAACAGAGAGAAAGCGTTATCTGTACTGTTGTGCTGCTGCTGTGACCGCCCTCCTCGTACCAGTCCTTGTGGACTCCAGAAAGACGCCGAAACTCCGGCCCCGCGTCCGCTCTGCCTGCCTGGTTTCTTCTTGCACCTGCTCCTTTTCTGTCGTTTAAATGAGAGGTGTACACAGTTCTCCCCTTCAGACTTGTCCAGGCCATAAAACAGTATCTAAAGCTAATAATGATTAGTCAGTCCTGTGTAAGAGTTGTGCATATTCTTGGCAACTACCTGCTTACGGAATTTGACGGACTGCAGATGCCAGCTCTGGGCAGTCGGACAGTGGCTGTATTGTGAACAGAAGTTGTATTTATCGTTTGTTTTGCGTGGTTTGCATGTTAAGAGGTGTTAAATGTGTTTATGTAGGAGACAGTGCCATTGTATTTGGTTGACAAGATTTGGCATTTTCCAATGTCAGGGTGTAACCAGATGAAATAAGGCAGTGCATTTCTGGTAGAGTAAGGGGCTTCTACACTTGGAGTTTGGTAGGTTGTGTAAATCACTGGCAGGAGCCATTGAGAAGGACGTTTTACTTCTTTCCCTTGTGGACACATAAGCCAGCAAAGTCAAAAAAATGCCTTTCTCGTTCCTCCCAGCTGTTGTTTCCCTGTGTGGGCAGTGGTGTTGCTTCTCGTTTTTCCATTCCTTTCTCTGGTATCTCTCTGGCTGTGTTAATGCAGGTACCACATACGTGGAAAAGCCATTTCCGTGGGAAACTCCAGAATGATCAGCTGCAGGGATTTTCAGCCCTCAAAGCAGTTCTTGCTCTGTTTGCAGCTTCCTGGTGCAGGGAAATTGTCCCTGAGCTGGTACAAAAAGATAGAAGATGCACTCTTAGCTTTTAGTTCCCTTAGCACTTAACTGGAAGCGTGTTAGACATTGAGGTTCCATAGAGCCTTTTGCAAAGGAGAGGGGCAGAGTTTTGCTGCAGTTGAAAGAAATGGTTTGTTTTCATAATAACAAGACAGATAGATGGATGACTGTACAGCGAAGCACAAGACACTACTCACTGAGCCAAGTCCCTACAGTGGCACATGTGGGTGGACCAGCCCTGTTGCCCGTGAAAGCTGTTGAGGACCTTGGCCTCAGAGATGCTCCTGGCATGGTGGCCTTTGGCTGGCTGTGGGCAGGTCTGGGTCAGCTGATTGCAGGTGCTGGTAGGTTTGGGGGTGCACGAGGGTGGCTCTCTTGTTTTAGACTCGAATTGGGAGAGAAAGCCTCCTTTCCACGTTTGCAGAGCACAGCTCTTCATATCATAATAATGCTAGTGGTGGAGAGCAGAGCCAAGCGTGCTACACACTCCCGCACCTTGTGCTGCTCAGGTGATGTGGCCGAAACCTCAACTACAGGGCTGTGTTAGAAGTTTTCCATCCTCCATGCTGAGTCTTTGGCCTGTCTGCTGAGACCATGACTTGGCTGGTGGAACTGACTGGCCACAAAGATTAAAGGCAGGACCAAGTTATTTGATACGTCAAACATCATTAAGTTCTCCTGCTAATGGTATTAGCCTCTTCTGTATCAAAGCTGGAGCAGCTGGTTCGAGTGCAGTGTCACCAAGTCTGAGATTAGATGTGCTGTACTGGTAAAAATGACGGCCAAAAATCAAATCCATTCTGAGAATGTGGCCAAACTTCACAGACAGATTTTTAAGCTCATCAGAAAAAAAAAAAATCTGATTTAAATTCTTTGTCAAAGGCGGCTGCAAGGATGGAAAAGCAGATGGAATTCAGCAGCTAGAGGAGACTTGCCTGTGTTGTTTTTTTTCTTGTTAGAATCGTAAAATGGAGAAAGGGTGATGCCTTTAAACCTGAGAATATTGTGTGAATGCCTGTAATGAATTTCTGACAGCCCCTTTAGTAGTAACTGTTGTTCACGTGTAAATGGACCGTGGAACGCATTGACACAGCACCTTGAGACTGGACTTTAGAAGGGCTCCTAAAGCAGATTTGATCTTTAAACAGAAAATAAGATTAACCGAAGTTTGAATGACATGTTTAAAAATTTACAGACTATTGCAAGACCCACTACCTGCCTTACTGGCTTGGAAAATGGCTAAAATGAAGATTTAGCCAGTAAATACCGAAGGACGGAAAGTCCCAACTCTGGGAGCATGTTATCTTCAAAGTGCTTCAAGCAGTGTTTCTTATGTCTTCTCAGTAATAGCTGGTTTTGGCCCCTAACGGAATCAAGGAAAGGGATTAATTTTTGATTACTGGCCTGAGCACGGGAACACCTATGCCTGTTAGGATACTCCTTGCTACAAGGCATAATTTCTACTGGAAGCAGCATAAATTGCTGGTACAGAAGTGATATTGCTGATTGCAAACTTTTCTGTGAAACGCTGGCTGAACTGTGAGGTTTTAACCAAGTCCTAAACCTAATCAAGCTTTGCATGATTTCAAGCTGCGGTTTGGATATTTAGTGCATCCCCTCATGTGCCGTTATGAATCTTTTATTACGTGCTCTAGTCCGAGTTGACCTCTAATGATACAGCAGAATTATTTTATTAATGCATCTCCCCTCAGCACAGGGCCAGCGCGCTGGGCGGCGGCGGCAGCAGCAGAGTCCTTGGCGTTGCCTGAAGTCGCAGGTGTCCCTGGAAATGCGTCCGGAGACACGGGGAACTTTTCAGCCTAGCGGTATCTAGGGCCTGGAGCGAAATGCAGGTGTGACATAATGCAGCGGCTGAGGCCTGACCTCAAAAGAAAGATGCCGGTGCCGTGGCCGGGCAGCGGGTGCCGCCGTTCGGGGCCGAGCGGCGACAGGGCGGGTCCCGCTGTGCGGAGGGCGGCTCGGTGCCACTGCGCCTCTCTGCGCTGCGGCGCCGCTGCCGGTTATCCCCATCACCCCGCTCCGCTCCGTGCCGCTCCGCCGGCAAGCTGAGCACGCCTTGCTGACCTCTTTGCCGCCAGCTGAAGGAGGTTTTGTGGAGCACCCGGCAAAACGTGCGGGAGGCAAGAGCAGGAGGAGTGCCAATTTGCCCCTGTCTCCCCCTGCCGAGCTCGGACAAGGGCAGAAAAAGTCAAGAAACGGCAAACTCTCCCGGAGGCAGAGCTCGTCTCTCCGCTTTGTTGCTGCTTTGCCCACAGTAGTTTAACCTCCTGTAAAGTCAGTTGTTTGGCAAGGATTTGAATGTTGATCTGGGCTTGCACCTTTGATGCCTCCAGCGGTGTCATTGGCAGCAGAATGATTGGAAAACTGTTTTGAGATAAATGACAAAACCAAAAAGTTTCTGCATTTGTGCAAGTAGAGGGACAAATCCTGACTTCCTTCGGTGAAGCACCAAAGCCGCAGATGTCTCCAAAGGGTATTTTGCCACTCCTTGAGCTTTGACACAGCTCAGGGGCAGGGGACGGAGAGGCTACTGAAAAAACAATGCGACCCCTTGCTCTGAAACCTCCATCACAGCACAGTTTGCAAGAGGTTTCCTCTGCATCTGAGGATAGATGGCAGAACAGGAAAATGTTGGCAGCTACAAGTGCCTTGTCTAGACCAGGGCTTCCATCATAGCGCTCTGCCCGGCTAGCAGCGCTGGAAAGTTTTAATGGAAAAGGCTGGTGGAGGCATGCAGCACTCTCAAAAGCCTTCCAGTCCCCCAGTAAGGTAATCTGGGTGGCCAGCTGGGAGTATGATGTTGCACTGATGTGCACTACATAGAGATATGAGAGTCTGACATCCTACTCCTGCCTCCATTTCCATATGGCTTGATAATGACTTTTTCTCCTTAGAGGGTAAGGAGATCTTTCCCAGTCATGTTTCAGGGCTGATAGCCTCTCTGAACAGGACATCTTGGTCTGAAATCTTGAAATTTGGTATGTATGAAATCTGGGAGAGAGACTACTTCATCAGCAGGGTTTTTCATTTAACTGGGATTGTTTCCCATTGGCAGAGTGTGGGACCCCATTACTCATTGCTTAGGTCTAGGATAGAAAATGAACTATTTCGGGCCTCCTGGGAGGAATTTTTAATTCCTGTGCAGTTCCCCAGGGAATATGGGCAAAGGCGTTCCATGAGGCGTGCCCTCAGTGAGAAGGCAAAGTCAGTTATTTGATATAGAGAGGGTTATTCTTAAGAATCAGACTTCTTGTTTCAGAGGTATACAGCCTGGATTTCCACTTTCAGGATGAAAAATGTTTTGTTCTAATAACAAATACTGAATCTCTGCTCTTACCATTTACATAACACACATGACACAATGTGTAAATCCTTGAGAATATTTTTTCAGAATTTAGCAGCTTGTTTTTCTGCAAATATAAACATTTATTTTTGGTGTTAATTATTAATAATATGCCACATGCCCATAATAAATGCAAAATCTAATCTTGTGTAGACATAAACGTGTCTGCCAAAGTGGTCTTTCTGTGCTGTAAATGACTTTCACAAAGTGGTAGCATACATTCTATTTTCAATCACTGGTGCTTTGTTTTGTGAACAGATATGTCATTAAACTAAATGTTTTCCTTTGAAAATAACAAATACTTCACACATTTTTTTTTCAAGAGAAAAATAGTTGATAATTATTAAAAAAATGGAAGTGGCTAATATCGAAGATCTTTGCAGCTGTATCCAAAGCAAAATATAGACAGGAATGTGGAAAATCCCAGCAATGGATGAAAGGGAACATGAGATACGAGGGTATCAGTCCTAATCTCTGCAGGGAAAAGAAGGAAACCTTGGGGTCAAAGTCACTCCTGTGGTTGGACAGAGGATGACTCTACGCGGTGAAGAGCAAGATACCGAAGTGGTGCAGGGTAGCAGATCTAGGTACACCCCTCTCTCACCTATTGATTCCTCCCTTCAGAGCCCAGTATATTTAGGTTTCATCATTTCTTAGAAACCAGCAGTAGCTGAAAAACCTCCTGACAAAGCCTCTGGGTTGTATTGCTCTTAATGGCTGTCCTACCTGGTGGCCAGCAGCATGGCTGCTCTCATTTATGGCGTGGCTGCTCTTCCATACTGCGTTAGCACAGCCAGCAGCAGCTGCTGGGCTGAGAGCTGTAGCTGTGCTCGTGAACCCTGCTTAACAAATCAGATCATGTGTTAATGCTTATTTCTGCTACAATAGGGAATGTTGTTTGTTTCCCCATTGGTGAGGCCACGCCTAACTCTGGTTTACTAAACTGCACTGGAAATAGCCATCTTTCCAGGGAAGGCTGAGCGGACTTTTTGGGAATGGTGGTGATACACTAACACCAGAGGAGTGATGAAACATGAGGTGTTTTATTAGGCTGTTTTTTAAAGACTTCATAGTTTCTGTGTTTGTTCTGCTTTTATTTATACTATTCCAACAAACTGATAGTGCTCTCTCTAGGCAGCTCTATCTTTAGGTAACTCTCATCTTTGTTTTTTTAGATTTAACTGTGCACTTCGTGGTTAGCAGTGTGGATGACATGAGGATCCTCAGAAATTTGTTAAACCTTCTTGTAAGGGTAAACCTTAGTGTTCCAGCATGGAATAAGAGGGGAAATGAAACAGATTTATCTGAAGCATTTTCATGCTGTCATTTTGCCTTCTGTAGAAGACAAAGATCATGAAAGTCCAATTGCTATTCATGGGCCAACATTCACTAATCAAATGAAAATAGGGTGCCCTAATAAGGATGGGTTCAGAGTAACCGGGCTGGGCCAATTCAGCCATTTTTACAGTAACAAACTCCCTGAATAGTATTGTCCAAAGTGCTTTGGAGGAAAGTTTTCAGAATTCTCCACTTTCTGAATTTCTCTCTGCTCAGTTCACCTTCTGCTTGGGCGTTTTTTTTCTGCTGGAAACCCACAGGCAGGTAGAGCTTCATAGAGGCTTGTGTTACTGTAACTGAGCCAAGTCCTGAGGGAGCCTGCTCACCTGCATGGGTGACCATAGGGTACAGCTGTCAATAGCATTGATCAAAAACGTGCACAGCAAAGTTGTTTTGGTTTGGTGGTGGGGTTTTTTTTGGCATTTGTGAAAAAGGCTTTTAAATATGAAATGTTATAGAGCAATGGCCATCACCAGTGCAAGCTTCAGGCATTTTTCAAACATAATAGTAAGCATATTGTATTAGGAAAAGGAACAGATTATTTGTCCAAAGATATTGAACGTGGTTTTGAAATGAAAGTTCTATCTTTTAATTGTGTATTTTGAAAATATTCCATGTCCTTGGGTTTGTTTTTTTTTTTTAGCAGATAGACTTGTCAGGTCTTGAAGTCAGGGACTGCTGCTTATGTTTGTGTATAGAACCTAACACTGCTCTCATTTGAGTTATGCATCTAAGGTTGGACTTGCTACATATAATACATAACAGTATTTAACAGTAATTCATCATCTGTCGTCAGGTATCTTCTAGCTGTTAATACTGTCCTAAAGATCTTTCCTTTTTAAAATATAGCTTTTTAAAAACACATAGCTCCTGTAGTATGTATGTGATAGCTAGCTGAAATAACCAGCCACTCTGAATACGGTTCCCAAATAGAGCTTAATGTTTGGGTACAATGACGATTACGTTTGCTGTGTGAAAGAACCAGCTATATTCTGCTCCCTCAGCAGGGCAAAAGGCACATATTGAGAGCTACAGAATATTTACCCAATCCCACATGTGTTCCTACATGAATATGGACATTACTTAGTACCAATTTTAATCAGCCCAATATTTTAATGTTGAATAGAAACACTCCAGGGATGATTTTCATTGTTCTATTGTTGATGAATTTCTTTCATCAAGGAAAAGCGTGATTTAACACTCAGGAGTGAATTACGGTAGCACTCTGACATGGGAAGAAAACCCAAAACACAAGAACAATGGGCAGAGGTAGTATTTGAAATTATAATCTTCCTCCAAATGAAAAGGAGGAGTAAGTATAAAAACATTTACTACTTGAAAACCTGAATTATGAAGAGATATTTTGGAGTGTTCATTTCATAGGAGTGTGGAACTCCTGGGAAGAGAAGTAGGGAAAGCTCAGTTTTCATATGGCTGAACCACACTCGTCAGGTAACCATTAGTTTTGATTTGTGGTATACCATTAGGAACCAGTGAAGGGCAGCACTAACCAACTGTTTTAGGTAACTAGAAAGACACTAATTCTGTTTTCAAGTTTAAAATGATGTAAATATTAATTGTTTGACTGAATTTGCTATGAAATTAGTTGCATTGCTGTATTACTGCAGAACAGTAAATTCAAGAGCATTCTGTAATCACCAGAGCAGAATTCTACAGCTACAAATTAACAGCTTCTTTTGTAATGTCCTTTCCTAAAATTCATTTAATTTATTGAAAAGCTGAATCTCTTGCTAAGAGTATGGCTAGTTAAGTTCCTTTATTAGGTTATAGCATAAGATCAACAATTTTAGCTGATTGAATTATGGTTCATATCAGAAATACATAAACAGTAATGCAGATACTTTTGAGGTTCAAAACACTAAAGGTATGCTTTTCTACACAAATTGGTAGATGAGATTAGTTCATTTCTGAAGTTTCCTTCAGCTTTTTTTTCAATAAGAAATAATAATTTGTATGTCTAGTAAACTCATATCTAGAGTCAGTATTACAGGATATTGGAAAGAATGTTCATGGGCAATTTTTTGTTTCCTCATATCTGAATATTTAGCTGTAAACTTGGATAAGCTCTTTTAAAATACTATCTTATTTACTACAAGGAGGGAATAAATTAAAAAGTACCTTACTATCTAGTCTCATTTAAATGTCCTGTGCCTGTGTGCACTCTCAGAAGTTACTTTAACAACCATTTTTTTTCCACCAAAAATATCTTGACTTTCCATAGGAAGCTATGTTGTACTATAAGGTCATGCAAACAGTAGTTCATCTATTTACTTGTAAAAACAGAGCTATACATCATTCTGAATTTGAAGTGTTTGTCATGGCTGTGAAAAACAGATGAATCAGTCCTGTTAGATGATTAACTGAATACCCTGTAAATAAAGATCTTCACTTGTGATTTTTATAGTAGATAAAGGTCTCTCCGTATATATTCGAATAGCTACCAATAATATTAATTTGCAGTGTTTTTTCTTTTTACAGAAAAAAATCATTATTTTAGTACTAGGAGTATTTTAGTGCTAAAGAGAACATGCCTTGATTCAGCTGATAAGCGCAAGGTGCGCGCATTCAGCCTTGCTGTCTCCTTCCCATCCATGCTGCCCACCATGGCCTCTAGCTGCTCAGCCAGTCTACAGTGGGGTTGCACCGACCCAGGGTGGTCCCCAGGGCTAAAGAGAGATGAAGAAATGTGTCTGGGACTTCCATGAGCAGTTCTGAGTGGAATGACTCTCTCTGACCATTTGGTCGATATGCTGCCGATTAGCTTTTTTTAGGCACATGATAAAGATTAGCATAAAGCCCAGCTGCTGGGAGAGCCCTTGCCTATTAGTCCTGAATCATCTGCTTTATCCTGAGAAGTTATGATATGTGATGTCTGTGTGAGTAATCATTGTGTATGCCTCCACTGTGAGCTAAAAGCAAGTCTGTGAGAAGTTTTAAACAGTTGCTAGAGTTAACAGAACTCTGTGCTTTATCTGGAATTACTTTTGTTGTTTTATCCACTATGAATATTTGAAGTGCTGACATGAATTCAGATCGTGCCACTTACTGTGTACTTGCAATGTGTTGCATGATATGAATTTTTTATGTTTTTTAAAAGATGTCTTTGCAGAAGTCTTTCTGTCGTACGGCTGGCCTTCCTGACAAAAAAAGATCCAAGTGGTCGAGAAATGGGGAGGAATGGCATCCATGGCACTTTGGGCACAGAAAAGTAGGTGTTTGGTCCAGGAGAGTTACCTTGGCTCCCTAGTGCAAGGGCAAGAGAGGGAGAATTAGGGAGGATTAATTACAGAGAGGACCCAACTGGCAATCTTAACGCTTAGTGGTAGGCTCCAGGTCAGTGATCCCCTGGGCACTGTCTCTGCCACCCCAGGATGGATCTGTTGAACCACTTTGAGAGAGGTGCTGGTTTTATTTCCTTACTCTTTGTCACACAAATGTACAATTCCTTCAGCTTTGCAGTTGTGGAGGGAGGCTGTCGGGGTCAAGATGACTGTAGTTGTTTGTTTTTTTTTCTCTAACAGACTTGTGTACTAACTAAACATAAACATGATGATTATCACATTCCTATACTCACTCACTTTTATTTATATTTTAAATTTCACCTGCTTTGCAAGACATTTACTGCTGTATTTAATGTGCAAGACTGTCCAATTAACTCATGAAAAATTCCCCTTCTCGTTTAAGGGATTAAAATAATATTTTATGGGATGCATCTAGGACATGGGTTACAAATTAAAATGGTGACGTTTGCTGCAATAATGTTTTTTATGTTGAAGAACCAGACTAATAGATCAGATTATAGAAAAGACAAATGAATCAACAAGTTAATTAAATGAATACAAATTTGAGCTGGCACTGAAGTTTGTATGCTTGCTCTGATATATAAAACACCTATTGATCTGAAGTTTGATCAGTAATATTTACACTTTTTTTTTCTCATACATCATTATTATTGTATTCTCTTGTCTTAAAAGTGTGCTAGGTTACCTGAGGAGGCTGTTGGCACTTCAGCCTGAACACTGCTTACGTGAGCTGCTGAAATTGCTCAGACACCTTGAGGAGCTCTGCTTTCCATGCATTGGTAGGGCTTTCATCTGGAGGAAAAAAAATAAATAATAGAGCAGGACAGAAAATGTTTCCCCTAGGTAAAATTATACTGTATAGGTGCATCTGTGCACCAGTGATGGTGTGCATTGTGTGTGAAAGGAATCTGAGGAGAGCTGATGAGGCTGTCCCTGGGCATGGTCAGTGCTGCCGCGTCCCAGACGATTGTGGCTGGAAAGAGAGGGAGAGCAATCTGGAGCTCTCAGGAATGCCTCCTCCATTGGGACAGGGTCATATTTCTGGCCAAGAACAGTGAAGTGGAGAAGGCCAAGGAGCAAAGACTGCATGAGTTTGGCCGTTGGCATCAATAAGAGCTGGAGGAGAGAGAAGGCAGGAGGAGGTCAGACCCCTCTGAAACATGGACTCGTGTCAGGCTTGTGAGCTTGGACTGCAGGGCAGTACCTCTCTGGAGGTTTCTTTTGTTTGTTTTCAGAGATCTATATATCTCCAGGGCTTTTAAAAGTAAGGTTTCTGTGGGTAAGTGTTTCTTTTCCTAATCCCTTGTTCCTCATTTTCTTTACACATCCTCTGAACAGTTATTGTATTAGACTTCACACACAGTTCTGACCTTGATGCTGCTGGGGAAGGGTGCGTGCGTGCCCTCCTCTTCTCTGAGTTCGGACCTTTGGAGGGGTCCAAGGACTGATTTTAGGACCTGAGAGGATGGGTACTTGCTGTACTACGCTCAAAAAAAGACATACACAGAGAGAAAAAGGCATGGACCTGGAGGTTTCTTTTATAGAACAGAGCTTGAAACAAACTTCTTAACAATAGAGAAGTAATTCCAGAAAAGCAAAACTGGATCAAGCTGAACTTGGAGTTTGTTAAGAGTGAAAAACTAGGCAGTGTACATGGTCTGCTAGTAAAGAGAAAATACAAAGGATCTCCAAAGGCAAATAGTTTAACAGAATTTTTTTTTTTCCCAGACTTACAAACAAACACAGAAAAGGATTAGGAAGAGAAGTTTCTGAAATCAGAAGTGAAGTGCCAAGGGGATGCATCTAGCATCCAGCTGTAGTTGATGCTGAAGTTATAACTGTTTTCAAGAGGTGCGGGCCTCAGATTTGGTTCTTTCAGAGATGCATGCAGTGTGTCCTTCGGGCCATCTACCCTCTTTGGCTCTGATTTCAGCAGCTTTGTTTGCAGTTCTGGGGTTGGGCTCCCAGGGAGTGAAAACCGGGAGAGCACGTTTTGACAGTATCATCTGCCACACTGGGGAATCTGGCCACTGTCTTCCAGTCCTGCCCAGTTATTTCAAGCAGATTGGAATGGATGTCAGCTAAAGCTGTAGCTAAGTATTGGCTGAGTGTATCCTTCTGACTGTCCAGTTTGCAGTGCCCCTCTATATTATTTACTAAACAGAAAAATGGTAACCAACATAACCAACATAAGTGAGAACATAAACTAAAATACTTGTTCTTATTTTTCATATTCTTCATGTGATGGCTGAAATCACAAATTATATTCAGAATGAAAAACACTGTGCACTTGACTAATATATATTGCAACATTTAAAAAATATATTATTTATAGAGAGTCGTAAATATATTATTTAACATTTGTAGATATTTAGTGGCATGGATCTAAACAATGTTTTTACAGGAAATACAAACATGCTGCTGATTGGAATCTGAAGTGACCCTACTGAAACAACCCATAATGGGTACCACCAGCAAGCAAAACAGGGCAGGGGAACCAGCAGGAAGTGTGATAAATGCTCCTGTGAGAGTCAAGGCAGTACAGCAGATAACTGCAGATGCTGAAGGTTGTAGGTAACTCTACTTAGGGGAATAATTTCATATTAGTTCTTAAGGGTTCTTTTGTCTTTGTAATTGCATTCTACTGTAAATAAATATACAGGGTATCTTACCAAACAGAAAACACAAAGCCTTTTACAATAGGGAATTGCAATATTTAGAATTGTGTCATGTCACAAGTTGTTGGCTGAGCACTCATTTACTTCTGAGAATCTTGGTCCAGCTGCCCTGAAATAGCCGCTTACTCCATTCAGATTCTTATAAAAAAAAACCTGTTAAATTTAGTATCTGAACTAGGTTTTTTGGGAGGATTTTGTGTTTGGTTTTGTTTAAAGGCCTTGTTTTGCTCAGCCAAGCAATCTGAGAGTTCAGAAGACAAGCATTTCTCAACATGAACACCCTGAAATGAATTTTAAAAGAAAGTCATTAGAAACATTGTTTTCTAGTACATTTCACAGTTTATTGATGCTGAGTAGTGCAAAAAAAAGATGAAAAAATACATCTAGGGGGACTTTGTCACTGGACCATCATAGAAAGTGTGATTAGGCTCATAATGAATAATAAACAATGTGCAGCTAGAACTGCAGGGAGGATGCGCGTACGTGACGGCAGGAGAAGTCTCATGGGCTAATTGTGGGTATTAAGGTCCTCTTGTCTTCCCCAAATGCAGAAATGAGCATCTAGCATCACAAACAATTGCTGTTCTGTTGCCTTCCATACACAGGCTACTAAAAGAGTATCGGAAGTGAGTTGACATGTGTCAGAAGTGACATTAGCATGGAAAGTCTATTCCCTTGCTGTGGTGCTCTCTAGGATAACTGGTGTGGGGTCGTCTCACTGCAACTGTGGTCCTATCATTATCACCATCACATGCATCTCCTTGCTTATTCTGGATCCTTTTGTTCACAGCAGACGAAAACCAGAAGGTCCACTGCAGCTGTGTGCATGTTCTCCAGTTGGTCCAATAACATCATCTGTTTTTTCCTGTCAGGAGGCTCCTTCACTCCCATCTGCTGTGTAGATCTCTAAAATGTTATGGGAATTGCTTAAGCAGTGCTGGTGTATCGGATGAGAGAGACATTTGCTGTGGAACAAATAATTTTTCTTCCATTTTAACAGTTCTGAATCAGTTAGTTGATAGGTGGTTAGCAGTTCATGTTGCTTGATGGCTTCTTGGCAGCTTCCTTAGAAGGCAGGAATCCTTGGATGGTGTTATTGCACTGCGGTGACATAATATACGTGACATCATCCTCTACCAAAGTGGTTGTTAGCAAGAGCATGGAATTAATCCAGGAGCTCATGGATTTCTGGAGAAGCTATTCTAGTTTTGTCCTGACAGATACTGAAAATAGCAAAGGTACCAGCAGGATGAAGTTCTTGTTAATGCCATCTTTGCTCCACTCTCTATGGTATATTAACCATACTTCAGTCATCTGTCTGTATCTGCACCTCTCAGTCCTATTACCAATTACTGGAACCAGCTACTCTCCATATGTATTCTAGAAATTAGTTTCTGATTATTAAATCATGACTGCATGTTAACACCCATTATTTTTATAAACCCACTGCAGACTCCCATGCATTATAAATAAATTGTATTAACTGCAGTTCATATGAAATATTTATAAATATTATGGAAAGGGCTCACTTTCTGTGCATAGTTATTAGACATTTTAGATTATAGAAGATTGCAAATGGTCAATTATGTAAAATTATGAGAATACAGACTTAAAACTAGGCTCATAATCCTACAATGAGAGAGAGACAGAAAACTAAGATTCCAACTGGGTTCAAGAAGAGTGACGTGCTTTATGTTTCTTAATTATCTTTATTTCCCAGTAGTACTGCTATTGCCAGAGCTCGATTTACTATGTGCCAATGAAAGAGTAATAAGTTTCAAAGACGCTTCTAGATCAGATGAGAGAGTTTCACTTTCCTGTGTTGTCAGAACATAAACCCATAGAGGACAGATGTTTTTAGCTATACTGTGTTTGATATGGAACAGTTTTGGAGTTTGGGTGAAATTCATTTGTGAAGTAAATGGTTGATACCAAAACCCCTGTTGGAGATGGGCAATGAGGCTGTTGATGTCACTGAACATTAAGCAGTTAATAGGAATTACAAATCTAAATATTTTTGTAAATCTAGGTCATAACTGCCGAGTCTTTGAAAATATTCCCTAATGTGGTAATAGAACCAGAAGCCAGATCAGGAGTACTGAAGCTGCTGGTTTGCAGTGCTCTAGTGTATAGATTAGGGAAGGGCATGGCTGAGTGACAGGAAGAAGTTGTTTGTTTTTTGTTTTTTTTTTTAAAAGTATTCATCCAGGTTCCACTGAATCCAGCAGAAAGCATCTTTGCTGCCCTGGGACAATCTGGGGAGATCAGTGGCAAATACACCTGAAACCCTCAGCCCAGTGGTCCAAGCTGGCTTCTTGTACAGCTGCCCAGTTGTTTGTCCACCAAGGATTAGAAGCTTTTGAAGCTTTACCTTTTTGTTTCGGTAAGGACTCAATATGGTCTTTATATTTGTATAAACATGATAAACCTGTTTACCCAACCTCCTCTTATCCACAGCTTCTTCTAACTAAATCTAGGTTATGTCCCCAGTTAGAAAATTTAATTAATAAGTAAGTTAAATGTTTGTACAGCACCTTAAAGCTGCAAAGTGCTGTCCAAATCCTGAGCACTAGCAAGTCTCTCAGTTATGATACAGCATGTTTATACAAATATGTTTCATGTCCTCAGAACCTTTGGACTAAGTGGAGCATATTTCCTGTTGAGAATAGATTTTGCTGGTTGGAAACTATGCGTTA
Organism: Baryphthengus martii; assembly: GCA_013396935.1. Lineage (NCBI taxonomy): Eukaryota > Metazoa > Chordata > Aves > Coraciiformes > Momotidae > Baryphthengus > Baryphthengus martii. The sequence goes on along the minus strand of VWZK01003933.1, from coordinate 283,562 downwards.
TGAAATGCTGACTGCTGCCACAGTATCCAATTCAGGAAAATAACCACATAAAGAAACATGATTTGCAGCACTGAAAATGCATTTTGTAAATATTTGGAAACAGGAGTAAAAGATTTCAAAGAATCCTCTCTTCCTTGTTTAATATGAATCATGTTGCTTTGCTGATTATGGGAGCACATGAAAGTTTTACTATAGTGATATTGCATTTGACTGTATTTAATGGTCTGGCTGTTTTCATTATGTATTTTTATGAGTTTATCATTGGACATTTAAAAATGGAAACATAATGAAAATCATAATAGAATTAGGAAGCTTTTCTCTAGAACAACAATTTTCTCCGTAGCCTGCTCCTACCTACACCATTTTTCTCATTGTAATTAAGTAGAAGAGAGTGCTAGCTTTGGGAACACCAGGACTCTCTGTGAAGTCCCAGGCTGGAGTTGGAGGAAGGCTTGCTCTAAACCCATCTCTGTCACTGTAGTTGCAGGAGAACTGTAATGAGATGCATGACAAGACTGAGAGAATATGTAATCTAAGTCATAGTCCTCTTCTATTTTCACACTGAAGACAATGACTTCTCCCTGTATACAACAGGCTGTACTTTATTACCATAAGCTTTCTTTGACTTAAAAGATCTTTAGCATTCTGATTCTTAAGTGTTGAAGCTGTCAGGCAGTGCCTTGGCAAATAGAATCTACTTTTTTTCTGGGGATATATTTCACATTATTACAACGCTTTTCAACCCCAACACAGGATAGTTTGTGAACTACAATGTCACTGCTCATGCCAGTAAAGAGGTCATATCTTGCACTAATGGAGAAAAAGTAGTGTGCCTAAGGACACCAGAGAATGTACATACATTTTGTGTAAAGAGCTGTTAGACTTCTAACAGCCATGTCAGAATTCATATGCTTGTAATTGAAACCTGATGCTGGATAATTAAGCCATGCCAACAGATAGCCTCAAAGGTATGCTACCAGGGATACAGCATGCTATTCATGGCATTTAAAAAGCTTTAAGGTAGAAAACTGAATTGCTCACCATTAGGCTGGCTCTGCTCTCACAGAAGTCAAAAGTAGAACGCCTGTCAGCCTCCATAGGAACCATGCTGCACTCCTGACACGTGCGTCAGATAATTTCATCATTAATTGCATGACCGAATATCTTCATTGTGAATCTGACTCAGCCTTACTCATCAGTAACATATTAAAAGTATAAATGGGCAAAGAGCAACTGTTCTTGCAACGACTTCAAGCCTTCAGCATTATGTTTGGTATTTTATTTCCAGATGAAATTAAAGTTGAAAGGAGACAGAGAAAACCGCATTCAGAATAGTGGTCTGATAAGGCGTAGCTGCTTACTCGGCGATTAGGAATTCACGTAAGTGATGGTTAAGAGAATAATTCCATGATGCTAGCATGCTTATGCACGGCTTTCCCTCTACTCCCTGGGAGCCACTAGGCTCTAGGAGAAGTAATAAATCACAGCAGGTAGGGCTGCAAAAGCCTTTCCAGGTCCCTGTGGGCTCCCTGGGTGCCCTGCCCCATCGCACTTCCCTTGCTGCTGGGCTGGGGGCAACACCAACGCTGCACTACTGCTTTCACTGGCGAAAACTAGCCAGCCTGAAACTCCTTTTGCAATTCACGATCATCTGTCATGCTACTTTCCAAGACGATGATTAATCCCATCTTTTATGTCAGCTGTTACCCTGGAAAGCATTTCTGAGTGGTGCTCAGGTCCCTGGGAGCTTCCCTTTCCAGGCTATGCCCATTTGCTTCGTGCAATTGCTCTTCATAAGCCAAAGGCAATGTTCTCTGCCGCTCTTGCTTTTAGCTCTATTTTCTCTGATATTTTTCTATCCTATGGAAATCAGATGACAGGCAGAACTACAGATGGAATTAAACTGAGTAATCCTTAAATTAATTATTCCAGGCTTCTACCTATGTTTTGCATATCTGAAAGCTGGTAATGATTTTTCTGTGGATAATTTATCATTGGAGCAACCTTTTCTTGTCTCACCTTTTCCTCTATCTTATCAATTGAGACCAAGCCTGTAGAATAGAAACATCGTCCACTTCTCTGCCTAATGCTCTACTGAGACCTGCTGGTTTCTCTGCCTGTGATCCCACACTTGCAGCCCCGCTCTGCATCATTGGACTTTCCTGTCTCATGGCTTTTATATTAAATACATGAGATAATATCACAGACAAGTTGAACTGTCTTCAGTATATACTTTTTGCTTTTGTAATACAGCAGCCATGGGAATAGGCTGCTCCACTTTAGCCTACTCTGCTAATCTAGACACCCAGTACACTGTCACAGCTTCACCAATACACAGAACTTCTGTTTACCCAAACACGGATTCATCCCATACTTGCTTAATTGCCTAAATCATTGATTTCCTTTTTACTTTCAATCTTGTTTTGCAGGTGAATTTTTTGATGCATCATTTGGGCATAGAAGCTTCTCTTTTTTTTTTTTTTCCTGTGGATGTCTTTCAGTTGAGGTAGCCCATCAGCACAGGTTCCCTGGTCCTGTGTGACCTCAAAGGACTTCTTGTCCACAGGAACTTCGAATCACTGTTTAAGCTGATTAGTAAAGAGCATTTACTACAGATATTAAAATCCTGAACACTTAAGAGATCTTCACACTGTATAAGGTGTTATGCAGCATCTGCACTGTTTGTCTTTTTTTAGAGATAGTCATGTAAGTCTTATAATTTCAGTTCTCACCATGAGTAATTTCCAATGTTGGTCACATTATTTTCTGGTGATTCCTGAAGCTTCCTGGATGTCACCTGGGATAGCGATCCAAACTATTTTTGGTGTGTGCAGTTACCTTCTTGGGAATGACCAGGAATCTTAATGTAGTTGGGAGATTGCTGTGTTTTGTTCCCGAGCACCAAACTTCTTCACCCACCGGATTGTCCAACTAGGCAAAGTTGCAGTTAGTATCTAAAGTACTGATTTTGCTTGATGAGGAAATGATGGATAATCACAGTGTGGATACTTTCCTTGTTTCTTCAGCAAATATTAGGACTTTTTCATGCTTTACTGGGTGCAATCCTATACTCATTTATACAGATGTAACAGTATCCATTGGATTATATACTTAAAAGCGAGCAGAATTTAATTTATTACATGTTATTTAGTTATATGCAATTTGTAATTAAACAAAGTAGTTTCTGTTACACTCTGCATTCTTTGTAGCATGTGTGCATTTTAAAGAAGCATACAGTATATATTGAGATCATACTAACTGGCGTGAGGGTTTCCAGTGCAATTGCTTTAACTGAAATCTACAGTAAACAGAAGAATAAACCCCAGGTAAATAGAAAAATAAAACCAAGGTAAATATTGGTAGCTTTCTAACTCCGCATAGCACAACAGGGAGTGCTACAGGAAAGCAGTCAATTTCTATAAGGGCTTTATTTTTCAGTGCTAGTTTTCCAATGGATATGGGAATCTGGAACTGAAAATGCACAAAAATAGTTGCTTTCACATAAGAAAAAGGCTTTCTCCAGCACTCTTGTCCAAGCGCCCGCCCAAGAAAGGGCCAGTGAGACATGTGAGAGATCCCCAAGGTACAGCTCTGTTAGCCTGGCTGAGATAAGGACCGCACAGATCTATGTGACACTGTGCAGTGTGAGACCCCCTGCCCCTCTCAAATATGGTCGTGCATTAAAAAAAAATAAAAATTAAGCTGTCTGCTTATTGTTAATTAATAAAATCAATAATACCCCTTTCACTGGCCAATGGAAGAAAGGAATCAAGCACAAGCAAGTGAAGTTGTTTTATTTTGATGAGAAGTATGAATTGCTTCCCAGTTCCCCACCTGACTCTGAAATGTGGAGTGCAGGGCCAGAAGGAGCTTTAGACCGGCCAGTCAGACCCCTTTCTGTTAGACCATTCAGTTTCTCTGTTTACCATCAGGCTCAATAACTCACTGGATTCATAATTACAAACATGCTCCTAATTTTTTGGTTTGAATTAATCTGCTTTCAGCTCTTGATTCTTGTTACACTTTTCCCTGCTAGATTAAAGATCCCTTTAGTGCCTAGTATTTTCTCCTCATGAGGTGCTTATCTCTTGTAATCAACTCACCACTCAATCATCTTCTTGATAAGATAAACAGATTGAGCTGCTCAGGTCCCTCACTGTAAGGTATTTCCTCTAGCCTAAAATAATGTATGTGAGCATCTTCTGCACATTCTTCAATTTTTTTTTTTTTAACATTCTCTGCCTTACACAGCTTCTCATATCTAAAAGGAGCAATCTACCACAAAAATTGCTTTTTTTTTTTTTCCCTAAGGAACAATCATCATACAATGACCCAATGCAAGCTTCAAAATGACAGGGACTGGATTTCTTTTGACAGCATTCATTTATTAGGCAGCAAGGCCAAGTGAATATCTAAATCTTACTGCTTCACTATCCTATGAACCAAATTGCAGTAAAATCCCATGATTCAGTGGAGGGAAAGATGACTAGCGGCACACGTCCTCAGGAGAGACCACCTAGTCATGTCGCAGCTGCTGACGTGTTGGACTTAAACCTGGAAGCTTTGTGGATGAGAATTGTTGCCAGCACTGGGACAAAGCTAGCGGTCAGGCTGCGGCCAACCTTGCTGTGCCAAACCTGGGAACATGCCAGTACCGTAGTGATTTGGTGATTTTAAACATACCCAGTATCAAGCAGTAGCAAACTTATTGTGGGTGTGGCATGGTCTGGGGAGGAAGGCTAGTCAGACAAGTACTGCTGGTGCTGCTGCTTTTAGTGGGGCAGAGGGAAGGTTTATCCTGGCTGTGCAGGGAAGGGCTGAAAGCAGAAACAAATGACTTCCCCACTTGCAAATGTCGCATAGATCCCTTGTTTACTATTTTTGTGATGTTCACTGGTATCGGTGGTAGCAATGTGGTCCGGGAACCAAATGGTACCAGCCATTGTAAGTTTAAAGAAAATGTGATTTGCCCAAATTTACCAAACTACCTCCTTTTAAAATACAGAGTAAGCTGTACATAATTAAAAATGCAGTTTTAGGGCTAGTAAAAAGAATAGAATAAAAATACTAATTAAGTTTCTCTCTAATCTATATACCTTGTGGAATCAAGCTGCCTTTTAGAAGTCAAAGTGAATTACAGGCGAGTTCCTAGTGGTGCTGTCTTACAGAACCTGGCTTTTCTGCTGCCTGCGCTACAAACCTCCGTATCCATGCAGGGGAGCTGCCCACAGATACTTCACTATATGGCCAGGGTCTAAATAACTAAAAATTCCTGCACTTTTATACAGGAATGCTATATATGGTGAAACACATGGTATTCATGCCTTCAACTGCTGAAGGGCCGAGGAGATGATATGTTGGGATTTCAGTGGTCGCCTATGACCTAACAGTCATGGTTCAATAGTTTTTCCACACTACTTAGAAAAAGCTATTTAAGAAATTGCTAATATCTCATTTAAAACCTTGATCCTTTTGATGTGATGACAGGGGGTCAAGCTTGGAGGCGGTGTCACAAACAGAAAGATATGAATGTTCAGTATATAGAAGTATTCATTAATGACTCATAAGCAAGTATGCCTGCCTACTAATTGGAGATTTTTGTGCAGAAGGATTGTATTTATGGGCTCTGTATAGCCTAACTTATTTTCATTCTGCTGCTTGCAAGGCTATCTTTTTGGCAGGAAGAACTCATTAATCAAAATCCTTCCTTTTGTAAATGACAGGATATTGGGAGGGTGTGGAGAGAGGAGGGCAGGTAGAACATGCATCTGAAATGCCAGAGAGATGCTGTGCTGATAGAGCTCATAACAGCAAATAGTAAAAGGGATGTCAGAAAAGAAGAAAGTCTTTGGTCTAGTGCTTCTTATGTCAGTGCATCATTGATGAAACCCAGCTCTACTTGTGAAACCCCAAGTTACAGTTCTATAATCCTTTTATATCTGTTAATTTTTTTAAAGCAATGTTGCTAAAATCTAGTCTGCTTACTGAGTATTTGAATTAATGTTTCACTGTCTTGGTTGTTGCAATTTTCTTATTGTCTCGTGGTTCTTGTTGGAATCAGGGTTTGGCAGGGAGTGTGATCCTGCTCCTGTCAGGTACAGGGTGCACCCCTTCTGCCCCTGTGCAGTGGTTGCTCTCCAGGTACCGGAAGCAGCATGGTTTGGAGAACAGCAGTGGAGTGCATGGGGTACCTAGAAATAGAGAGCTGCTTTGTACGTGCTTAACAATGTGCAAGGGAAGACTGCAAACCTTTCCTTGGCTTGCTTCCCCTCAAGCTAAGGCCTCTGCTGTTTTCACATTTTATTGTTCTTGAGCAGGAAATATATACAATTTAAGCAGCTAAAAAAGGTATCTCCACCCTTTTACAGGCCTGAATTATGTGTTCTCTAAAACAGTTTTCTTGGCACAAAAAACTCGATGTTTAAGCTCTTTTTGCTTACTCTGTATGATAGGCTCACAGGAGTTTCATATGTTTCTACTGGCAGAACCACCTTTTATCCTGTACTAGCAAGGCCGGATTGATCTATTTTTTAACATAATAAATACATCATTGACCCTGTCTGCTAGCATACTTTACGAATTCATTAACACTTTCCTGTGTTGTATTATGTACTGTCCTACACAGCTATGCAAAGAGAGCTACAGCCATTATGCTATAAATCAGTGATACAGTCTGAACACAGTTGCTGTTAATGAGACAGCTCACCTACCACGCACGTGTCAGAAATGTTATTAAAAGCCATCTGATGTGCACAACTTCGGTGGAGACCGAATTTGTGACTGTAATAACTGGAGTTAAAATGGACAGGATGGTTGGCTACACACCTGAGCAGACTGTCTGCGATGCCAGCACTTTGCAAACAGCATTACAGAAATTAACTCAGATGTCCTTCTGATTAACCAGCTTTTCAAAGTCTAGCGTAAGCTCTTTACTCATGAAAGGAAATACTTCCAAGGAGGATAGAGAATTGTTTTTAATGTGGGTAATCTGCTAATAAATTACTTCTGACCAAGGGGAGACTTGGAGGGGGCAAGGTAATCCCAGAGTAAAGTTGATTTAAGTTCTCCATTATCCTCAGGAAGGCTCTGGGAATGGAGCTTTGAAGAACTGTATGCGACATTTTTAAAAGGTTTCAGCAGAGGCTTAAACTCCTATAATGTTAAATATGTTCTCTGAAGCAATGAGATTCTCATACCAGGGGCAAGACGTGAACGTTTTTGTGTGTGCACTAAAGCAGGTCGTACTGGCTTTTTGACTCAGTTACAAGATGCAAAAGTACATATTTCATTTTCTTCTGAGTATGGTATTATTACTTTCTCAATTAGCAACAGGCAAATGTTTTACCTTTTTCTCCAGGGTTCAGCAATATATGTGTAGGGAACTTGTTGCTTTTGGTTCGGTTCCTAGTGGACATGACTCCACACCAAAGCTGCGCCTGATGAGACCTCTGCCCACGCGCTCTAAGTCTGGCGTGAAGCACGTTGGCAGGGGACGTTGACAAGGTTCATAGTGTAGCTAGCTGCCCTCACTGGCCTGTGCATAAAGAGAATATGACTGGAGGTCGTGAGAACTGGCACCTTCTTCGTTTGGTACAAGAAAGAAACCTGAAATTGTCAGTTTTCAACAGGATGTACTGATTTGCATTGCAAGGCTGGGAAGAAACCATGCATTTCATCTGCTTTGACAGTTGGCCTTCTGAATTACACTTATCAGCCAGATTAGCCCAGTGGCCTTTGGCAGAAGAGGAGCAGGGGTTGGTAGTGTTGTTCTTGCTGTTCAGGGACAAGCATGGCTCTGGATTTCTCTATTCTCTTCAACACTTCGGTGGCATTTGTAAATGTGACAGCTGCGAATTAGCTCAGCTATTTACGGGCTGGATTGCACATGGCTCACTGACAGGGAAGGTGCAATAGATTTTTTTTTTTTTTTTTTCCTTCACTTAGTGTTTGATATCTACCAGGAAAGCTGTGGCAGCCAAATCTAATAGTGGTCACAAGCCTCAATAAGACTCTACTGATCTATTTGCCTTGCTAATTTCTATAGACAGTTATGTTTGCATCTGCGGTTGGTCTCGGCAGGAGAATCTTCCTTTTACAACTCTATGTGGTTGTGTTATGGGATAATGAAGATGAAGGAGGCTGTGCACTTGAATTCCTGCCCTCGCAGAGGACTGTGCCTCACCCTTGTTAGTTGTTGTTCGGGTGCTAATGATGCTTCTGCCTTTCACGTGGCCTGTTTGATTGGTGTTCCCTGCTGGATGGGGCTCTGTAATGAACCGTAATGCATGGTGAGAAGTTCACATTGCTCCTGCACCACTACTTTGTCTTCCTTAGTACGAATAGGGAAAAAAACCTCAACAACCACTCAGCTTTTATTTTCAGAAATTTCTCTCTGTGTTCTACTTAGCTTGAAAGTTAATTTTTTGCTGAATTTCTCTGCTGTAGTAGACAGAAGTGAGCTTTTCCTCAGACCGTGCTGGCATGTCTGTATATGAGGGTGTGCAGAAAGTGCCCAGTGGGGTGGGAGGAGTGGGGAAGAAAGCTCAGCTGGGAAGGCAGAGGAGCAGAGAGCAGCCACAGCCTAAAATCCACCCAGGATGGGGAAGAGAGAAGGCTTCTAAAGCCCTCTTTTGCTTTGAAGCAGGCTGTGTGCTGGCAGAGTTGAGGCTGGGCATTTATTCAGACCGGGCCACTCTATGAGTGGTCAGCAGATGCTTGCCTGCCTCCTCTTCACTTGGCAAGAGTTTCTGCAAACCACCACAGAGTTAAACAGGGGAGACACATTGTTTTCTGTCTCACTGCTGCCTTCTGTATCAGCTACAAAAATCTCCATGTTAGTATTGATGCTGATGAAGTTCCTTCATGCATCACAAACAGTGTCTAAGGGTCTTAAAATGGGGAAATACTTTACCCCTTCAGCTCTGGGGGAAACCTGGGCTTCCCATGTCCCTTGCCTTCGCCTCAGCGGCATCTCTGCAATATATTGTTGTATAGGCTTAACCATACATCTTTCTAATGTTATATACTGTGGGTTTGGGGCACAGTATTGAGGATCGGTGTGGAAAACTGTTTTCTGTCTTATAAGAATTACTCCTATGGTAGATACATGTTTACACATGCACACCCCTTCGAACTGTTAGAGAGTGATCTCTTTTAATCTCTTCAATAGTTCCCATACAGTTCTGCAGAGTCACCACCAAAATCAGTTATTGTGGAAAATCCTTTCCTTTCTGCCCCCTCACATCGCTAAAATCCAATTTTAGCCTGGGAAAAAATTGTATGAAGGATTCATATGGGCAGGATGAATTTTGTGACAGACTGGTCCAGAGCTCCATTCTGGAAGCAGTCCTGCCTGTCAGCTGAGCCACTGCAATATTTGTAATTTTTATGTATTAGTGATCTGGCACCTTTCTCTGCATCTTATGCCATACAAATTTAGCCCAGCATATGGGTAGTGTAAATTGGAGGACATAGGTTTGAGTAATGAACAAACAGCGACTGTGATAATTGTCCAAGTTTGGTGTCTGCACAGTAGAATCACTTCAGCTGTTTTACAATAAATAAATAATAAAAATGAGAGTCCCTGATTTGGGGATTATTTTTTTCTTTTTTGGCAATGGCAAGTATTTCCAGCCTCCTACTTATTGTGATCAGTTTGTTTGCAGCCCAATTCTCTGCATATTGTAATGAATGGCTCTTACAAACAGGTGAGCCAACGTATTTTCCTTGGAGTTTTTAATGTAGCTGTGGTTGCTAGGAAAGATCGACACATCTGGAGGTGTTCATCCAGTTCTAACATCAAATCAGTAAGGAAAACAGGAATCACTGTGCTCATAAGAGCTGTAAATATCTCATAAGGCTGACTATCAATTTTTAAAAAATAAAGCTTGCTATAAGAAGAAAACCCCAGAAAAATATTTTACAATAAGATTTATTTTATGAATTTCTACTGACTGCAGCAGTTTCTAACCTTGCAAGAATGATTTTTTTTATGATTATTACTACTATTATTTATTTATTTTGGCTGCAAGTGTTTTAATGACCCTTATTCTTCCTCTGCCAGCTTCAGAGCTGGAGGGACCTTCTGCACTGCCCAGCGCTGAGGCATCAGCAGCATGGACACCCTCCCAGCCCTGTTCCTAAATCCCAGCTGGCAGAAGCATCCGATTCCCACAGGGTTGAGTATGTTCTTTGTCCTTCCAAAAACCAGGGGCCTTGCCAGGTGAGGAAGGCGGATCCGACATGGAGTGGGAAGCTGGGACACGTTTGGGAAGTCAGTTGTTTGCTGCCATTTAGGTCACTGTTCTCAGTGCAGTTCTTGCCAAACACTAGCGCTGGGATTTAGTGCTCTTACTCTTTGTTACTTTAATGCAGGCTGAACTTGTGCAAAGTGAGTGCAAGCAATTTCGGATATCCTCTCACTATGATAATAATAATAATAAAAAAAAAAAGGGTGGGGGAGAGGGCAAAGGAGAGATGATGACTTTGCCTTGCAAAAGCTGGTTCCCTGTGAGCAGGTGTGCTTTTTCCTCAGTGCCTTAAAAACACACCTCAGTCCTTACATTAAATTTTACCATAGTGTTTTGGGGAACATAGAAAGTGGTCTTCCAAATGGGGTATTTTGGTTTCTGGCTGTGGTTTTTGGGGGTTATAGAGGTGTTCAGAATTTGAGAAGTGATAAGGGATGGGATCTAAGTGCAATCTGTGGAGGATTTCATAAACTGCCTTAATTCCTTGGACTAGTTTTGAACACCAAGTAGGTGCTGTTCCTGCAGTTTTAACTGCAAATAAATGAAGGAATTTGATAGTTGTGTCCATCCTGGGTGAGAAGTAGCTCCTGTAGCTCTAACTTAAACATTTATTTCCTTTCTGTCATGCCCCTCATTGATAATGCGATGGTCATTACTATGCTAAGAACTTTAAGAAATATCCTAAAGAACACAAGCCTTTATAATGAAAATATGTGTGTATAAATATGCATATGTAAGAGCCTAATATTATTCTTATTGTAGTGCTGATGTTTTAAGGATATTTAAATGGGCAAAGTTTTTTAGAAGGATAATGTCTTTTCTTAGATCAGCAGTTTTAGTTGGAAAACACTGCCAAATTTTGGTCTCAGTTCTCTATCAGCCTTGCAACAAAACTGCCTCTTTGATGCAATGCTCACACTCACTTTGCCTGTTATTTGCTGCTTGGGTTCTCCCTCTAATCATGAACAATTAAAAGCACATTTTTCTTGTTTCATATTGCACCTCTGTAATTATCTGTGGGGAAAAAAATCTTTATGGTGGCCTCTCTAGCCAGAGGCATGCTCACAGTGTATGTTGCTTAGAGATTTCCTATTTATGGCTGTCCACAATTCTCCTCAGTTAATTTTCAGACATACTGCTCTTTTCTTAAAATTGGATTGCAGAGTACTCCTCATCTCACAACTCATGCAATAGGATCAGAACAGCAGCAAATGTTTTACTGTCCAAGACAGTGTTTTACATCACCTCTTTACATCTGCTCTTTGTTAGAGGAGTCTGTTACTGTCCATGTACCTCCTTTCGTGAGCAATGACTTCATCTGCTGGGAGTGCAAGTAAACCTAATTTTAAATAATTTTTAGAAGTGTCATGGCTACAATCTCCTGCAGGCTTGATATCTGCAAGATTTTATGAAGTAAAGGAGCTATGACTGCTCCACCTCCCATATGCCAACTTACGTCTTGGTAACAATCTGAGAATTAGGAGAAAAATTGGACGGGTGATGCCATCATAATGAAAAGTTTATCTAAACATGAGCACAGACTTTAAAGGCAAAAAATCACCATCTACACATTTGTTTGGCTCTCATGTAGTTTTCATGAATTCTTATATACAGCGCACACAACAGTATTATGTTCTCAATACTCTGATAAATGTCTATGGGAGCAGCTGCTCATTCTGAAACCTGAAGCATCAAACACTTTCACCCTTTCTAGTACATAATTTTTAATTCTTTCCAAACAAAGCAGCACAATTCAGGCAGTGCAAAGCTTGGCAGGTAGCATGATGATGAAGATTGAACAACTTAATTGTATTCTAGATAGAAAGTGCCAAAAGGAATCAATGATACAGGAGCCAATAAGAAGCACAACTCAAGCAGTCACACTCTCTCTCACTTTCCATCAGAGAACAGGGTGGTTTGTAATTTAGTATTCCTGCATCAAATATTTTTTCTTTTTCTTCCGTAGAGGTATTCATAGGAGAAATTCACAAACCTTTGCAAATATCTAAATTAAGTTTCAAGTTCCCTCTATTATTATTCTTTTGTGCGGGTCTATCAAGGAAAGCACTTTTTTTTTCAGATGATCTCACTTTGGTCCAATGCATAAAATCTATCTGAAATGCCTCATTCACTTTAATAACTGCCCATGTATTCTAAGAGAAAATCACAAGTAAAGCAAACTAACTGTTTTGCAGGTCACCAGCAGAAGCTTGGTGAATAGTGTTTTCCAGTGCTAATGTTTTTACCTCCTTTGTTTTGCATCGAGAAATTAAGCACACACATTATAAATGTATTTAATAATATAATAACTAGAAATTTCATGCAGACAGTAAGGAAGTAGCTTACCATCTTTTAATATAAATAGCAGCATACCCTTCAGGTTACCTGCTGTACGTGATCCATTGAATGCCAAGGGTGGCAGATCTACAAGATGGGAAACGGTAACAAAGCCAAAAATTCTTGAATAAAAGAGGTACAAGGTTCCAGCTGGAGAATAACCTCCCTGCAGCTCCTTTTAGAATATAATGGATTTACTCATCCCAGACTGGGATGAGTAAATCTGGGGTGTGGGGTGACTGGGCTGACAGTCACCCCACACATGTACTGTTAGAAATAATCGAGTAGACCATAACAGCACTTCAGTCTTACACATTATTGCTTTAATTGTGTACAAAATAGAGTGAATAGTTATCATATCAGTATTTTTAGATTTCAATTTTAGTTACTCTGTGAGTTAAAAAAAAAAAAGAGAGAGAATGAAAAGACGCTTTTCATCCCAAGGCAGGAATCATTTAATCATTTCACCTGCTTGGGTCAGGATCTGGGCCTGAGAAATACCACAGAATAATTTGGCAGAGAAAGAAAAAATAACTCTGCATCTGACTGTAAATCCAGCACTAATTTAGTTTACCCAGATTGAAATTTCTTCCAGATACTGTTATGTTTAACACTCCCACACTTGCAGAAAATGCCACAGGATCTTTAGCAATCGCTTTCGCTGGGACCTTGGCTTTATGTTTCCCGCCGAAGCTGGGCTGTCTGGCGGCACAGATACCCCGCTCCCCGCACAGGCACTGAGATTGCTCCTGAACTGGATCTCTGACACTTCCTCTTACAGATATTTTTACTGGGGAGGGTAGCAGGAGTGTCCCTGCCGGAGCTGAAACATCTTGACATGGCTTTTGTTCGTGGTGTTACCCCTCTCAGATGTGGCAGCCAGGGTCCCTTGCCTGGGAGCAGGGCAGGAGCTGGGGGCTGAGGGGCCGGGGCAACCAGCCTCCCAGCATGGATGCCCACAGATGCTCCTGAGCATCGCTTGTACCCTGGGCAGCTCTGCTTTTATAAGCACTACACTGCTCTCTGGGCAGGTAATATGGCTACAAATCAGCCCTTGGAGTGTCCTGTTTGACAGGTACCACCTTCCTTCTTCCTACCTCTTGCTGAAGCTTAATGAGAAGAAGGTTGGTGTGATGCAGAATTCCAGCTGCCCACTCCCTTCCTCTTCCCTGAGGGTCTAGTTGTGTTCCTGATGAAACTAATGCTGTGGCAGATCCTGTTCCTGGAAGAAGCTGCCTTTCCTGGTGGCTTAGTAGTACAGTTTTCTAGAGCTGTTTACACGATCTTCCCTCTGCCTTGTGAATCAATGAACTGCAGCGAGCTTCGAGTGTGGTTTGCCAGCCTTTGTGTTCCTGGCAACTCTTGCCATACCTCTCGGTCCGATGTGCCTTTATCGTGATGGGGTACATGGCCAGACTGGGTCAGTGTCGTCTTGCAGGCACTCTGTGGCATTGCTGACTCTTTGGCTTTATTTTCCTGAGCTAATTAGATGCAAAATGGAAACCTATGCCTTTAAACACTGAGTAGAAAACCTGCATCAGTCTGGAACTGGAATAAACTGTGTATGTAATTCTCATTAAAAAAAGCAATGTGCTCAGGTAAAATATGCAGATGAGTATATATGGCAGTAAAAAGCAAAAAATCAGAAAAGCACAAGCAGTTCCTTTGCTCGTTCATGGCAGCAATTTACTGTTTCCTCCCTGCTCCCACCCTTCATCTGAAACTGAATTGTCCTTTCATGGGAGGATAGTTATAATTTGGTAGTACCTCATGTTCAAATGAGAATGCAAATTGATAGTTTCAACAGTCCTGCAAGAGAAAAAAATTAGAAAAAGTTTTAGACCAGAAATACCAAAAGAAGTACTGACTTCTCCATCAGTCAGGATCAATTTCACATGTTAAAATCAAATTTTCTATGTAGAATCAGAAAGCAAAAATAAAAATCATTGTTTTAAATTTTGATTTAAAATAGGTATTTTTAAATGTTACTTTGAAACAATTGTTCTTCAGTTGTACTGGGTAGAAGATAAAGACCTTTAAACAAAATTGAGTTATTCCCGCAGAGAAATAATATATTGACAATGCTGTATTTTATAAAGGAAGAATCTTTCAGCAAAAAAGATGTAAAATTGGAACAAGAACTAAGGTTACATTGTTAAATATATTTGAAAGTGCTAGTGAACCAAACCCCAAGCTGTAGTCTGCCTGTTCTTTCTGCAATTGTAGCAATGGGAAACCACAACTGGCAGCTTGAGCTCTGGTATGGGTAGAGATTTGGGGTGGTGCAGGCACAAGATCCAATGGTGTTCATCCAAGTGACGTTGGCCCTAGCCAGTGAATAGCTCCCCTATGTTTGCTGGTGGCACCCATCCTGGAGTCCCCCTGACACTGAGACTGCAGCTTGCCTAGCTCCAACCTCTGCAGGTGGTGCTGAAGGGACGGGTTTAAATGGCTCTGCCTTCAGATGTGAGCCTAATACCCAGTGTGCCCTTCTCAGATAGGAGCTTCCCACAGGGAAGAATGAATATGACCATGGAAACCTTGAGTTTATTTAATTGCCAAAATATGTTGGTTGATAACGTTTTATATGCTTCCTATTCATTTACTAACAAATCATGGTGGGGAAAACCTCTTGCAAATCTGCGGAGTGCACTGACTGACAATTGCTATGCTTTGGCTTACAAGAATAGTTTACGACAAAAAAATCTGAATTACATTTTAGCAAGTGGTAGGGCTCCCTTGGGCAGAAATCTCACTCAGGTTCTGTAAAGGGCCACAAAGATGGCAGCTCCCCTGGGTAATCATACAAGAAGCTAAATTCAAAACAGTTGTAATTTAGCAAAAAACCTAGAGATTCATTGAGACAGTTTGTTGTTTGAAGTTTATAAAATGGGGAGAAGAGGAAGCAAAGAGAACAACTAGGGGAAGGACAAGAGCAGTTTTTACAGTACGTGCCTATAAATTGTTTCCGCCAACATATATATATACTGTGACTGTAATTTCATCTTCAGATTTTGGTAACGTAAACCAAAGTCTTGAGCATCACTGCCAGGATTACTTCTCTCACCAGAATCCTGAGCAGGAATTAGAAACCTGTGCAGGAATGAGCATATATTCCTCCTTTTGTCCTCTCAACTCTTTTAAAGGAGTCTGGATTAAATGCAAATTTAACATTTCCGTGTGTTAATAGAATGCATAAAAAAAGAGAATTTATCTTGGTGCCTATGTTGTTTGCACTGCACTATTCCAGTACAGCTGTTGATATCAGGAAAATACATAACTGGAATCACTTTTCTGATGTGATGGTTATTAGAATAGGTATAGACCCACACAGGCTGCAAGAGGAAGTGTTTCTTCAAAATATAGTGACTGATCCTAATTTTAATTCTTCCTACTATATATACACTTGTTTTTATTACAACATAAAGTACTTTTCCGTGGTACAATAAATAGAAATACAGCGTACACATTTATATTTATCATATTTGTGGCTGATATACCTCTGGTGAAAATTAGGAATAGAAACAGGACTATGAATGTGACAAGTAAATTTAGGATAAGATAGAAAACTGCTATCTGGGGCCAAACTTTGTACAAGGATTTTATTGGTAAGGATATAAGGATAAATCTGAAACCACTTCACAGAATTAATTAAGGTGAAAAACAAATATAAAATTGAGGCAAACTAAGCCCTAACTCTGAGTACTCTCCACTTTGGGGGTGAATTTTGGAGACTGCAATTTAGGCCTAATTCTCATCAAGATATATGTTGAGATGTAACTGTTTATAGCTGAAGTCCAAACCCAGGAATAAAACCAGTATGTGGTCTGATTCTATAGGAATTCATTAATTATATCTGAGGTTATAAAAAAATTGGAAACAGTCTAAATTTTGAGGAAAACAACCATTATTCAAATCCCACTTTAATGCGGTCCTTGCCAATTTGCCTACTATAACAGATGTTACTTCTCTTGACAGTTAATTGTGGCCAAGCCATTTATTTCTAGCCAGAAAAATGAATAAATGATAAAAGCCAGAAGGGAGGAAGATGCATGTTTTTGTCAGCGCAAAGGCTAACTTTTCCCCCAAGATGATGTTGGTTGCACATGAGGTTGAGTATCTAGCCATGTGCACATGAAGACACACATGCGGATTTGCCTTGTTCTTCATGCACGTTCGTTACCTTAGGACTCGTTCATTTACATTTTTGCTCTTCTAGCTTATTTCTTTTCTTGTCTCCTGAAAAGTCTGTTTTCTCTCTGTCCTTTCTGTTCTGCTTCAGGGGAATCCTTTTGGCCAGTTCAGAACAGTTTATCTGTGTTTGATCTGATGGCCCCCTCTGTCCTCCTGCATCCGCGGGCAACTTTACATCTCAGTTCTTGGCCCTTCTATATGGCATCCAGTATCTTTCCTAGACTGAAGGGTACATCCAGCTCTATAGGGTAACATGCTTTGAAACCCGAAGCCCAATATTTGAAAGATAATTGTTGGACTCTTCCACTCAATGTCAAAATACCTTAAATACTACTAAACCAGTGTTTCGCCTGCTGAAAGTAGCGTTGTTTGGAAGAGATGGAAAACTATCATTACATAATAATTTACTAATTTATATTTTTCCCTCTCAGAGATTCTAAGCAGATAATTACACTGTTTCATTTGTGACAGCAGCAAGAAATTTAGCATGGTATAATACTTTGTGGAAGTAAGCAAAATTGCCACATAATGTTGTGTTTTGTTAGAGTATAGAGTTATCACAGGCAACCGCAGATGTAAGCACTTATTTTTAGTGGACAATAGTCGCATAAAACAGAAGTGATAAAAGCCTAAAGGAATGTTTCCCCTAAAGGGATTCTTATTGCCACACCAGTGTGCTCAAATTTCTCTCTGCTATTGAAAGAGCAACCAATTCAGATGTATTTCACTCTCACATCAGTAAAATGACCTTTGAGTACAAACTGTCCTCAGGAAGCTTGCCTTCTCTGAGCCAATAGTCTGTATATCTTTTAGTCTTCTCCAGTGGCCTTTTCACAGGTTTAACAGTCATATGCATGCAAGAAGTGTGCAGAGACTGAAAGCATCTTGACCACAGTTCTACAATAAGAGCTGAGATTTCCACAGAAACGCCAAGGAGTTATCTTTCCAGAAGTCATTGGAAGACAGGTACGATGAGGGCAAAGCATTTTGCCGAGGTAAAGGTGAAAGCAGATTTCAGATTCTCAGAGAGATGTGACTTTCACCATGATGATTTCTTCATCAGTGCTGAGCCATCAGGATGCTTCTGCTCTGACTCTGCGTGTGCAGGCGCATCCGAGAGCTGGGGCTGAGCGCTACCATGAGGCTCTGAGAAGAAGATGCTGCCAATAGTTTGCAATAGTGACTAGAAAACCTTCTGGACAAAATGATCTGCGTAAAAATAAGGTGTTATTCTTCCTAGTAATACTTTTAATGTTCACTTTGTTACAATAACTTTCACAACATGACTGAAGAGACGTGCTGCTAAGAATAAACTTGATGCTTGCATGACGGTATAATGAAATTGAAGATAATTTTCCATAGAAAGAGAGAGTAAAAAGAAACATTTTTTTCTTTACTGGCGGCATAGCAAAATACCAGCTGTTCAGCCTGCCACCAGCTCTACACTTCTGTGTTACATGGAAAGGAGGCAAAAGTTTCATGCACTTAGAAGCCTTTAATTTCTGTAGGAAGCCCATTTTGCATTATTTTTAATTTTGCACATTTCATAGCTTGTCACAACCTCAACTGCGTTTGAATCCTGTTTCTGTGAGTGTTAAATATAGCCTTCTTCAATAAATGACAATTCCCATATTTTACACAGTGACAAATTGCAGTTGTCAAAATAAGTATCTTAAAACTATTAAATGATGTGCATGGTAGGCTGGTGAAAATAGGTGTCTGGGTGTTTCACACCTTCTAAGAGGTTTAAGCAATATGCAGTCCATATACAAAGTGTCAGCAAAGACACCACAGGATGTCATGTAATGGGCATCATTGTGTTACTCTTCCTTATGCCAGTTCCTAAAAGTTGGAGTCATGACGTAGGTTCAGCATGTCTAGGGTGCTGTGTGAGATGACAGTCTTTTCCCAAAAGGTTTTGTCAGCAAAGCCAATCTTATTCTGATTCTTATTTTTTTTTTTTTTCTGGAATATTATAGATAAGACCAAATTCTAAGACCACATTCTACTACCAATGGTGTAAATAGTTTCTCTTGATTTCACTGGATAAGCACTGAACATATAAAGTGAACAACTTTTTTTCAACAGGTTTTGGAAGCATTTAGCCCTGAATTGTCTTATTCTATCCTACAGCTGCGCATACAAGGAACCCCAGGAACTGCGATATCCTTACAATATTACAGTTTAGGAACTGCTGAACCAAGTTTTGCCTCAGTATGCCAAGGTAACACATTTCACTTTTCTCTGGCATGGGAAAGATCAAGGGAAAACTTTGTTCAAAATTAGTAAAAAGTCACTGACCATCAATAATATCATAGGTAAGTGTGGGCCTGTGTTAAATGAAAAAAGCCAGGCTTGCACACAATTAAGCTCAAAGATGGTTCTAAGTAGTATAGTACATCTCTATTGCATGTTGCCTTATCTTGTTAATGTCAGCTCGAAAGCGTTCCAGGCAAATCTGTTCAGGAAAAGAGCACAATATGTACAAATCTCTAATCTAAATGAGACAGAATGCTTCTTACAGGTATGCAGCTTATAAGGCATGGAACATATGCTGGATAAGGAAAACAAAAGAAATCGTGATCATGTAGCAATCAACTATCTGAATAAACAGGAATGTTGTGGACAAAAATCTATCGTCAATTAAATGATCACAAAGAGTGCAAATTAATTCTCTGATTTCAAAAGGCTTATTAATGTATTTTGGCAAATTTTTTACCTCTAATGCCATTGCTTTGTATTCAACAGAAGTACTATTTAGGAGGACATGAGACACACTGTAGCTCGTGCAGACAACATGCAAAAGTCTTAAAAAACTAATAAGAAGTCTGTGAACTAATAAGAAACTGTGATTATAATGAAGTATCTTGATCAAAAAAAACCCCAACACCCCTAACCCCCTCCAATACAACCTGATTGTAACAGTACATTTGCCAACTGTTAACATGGGAATGGGCCAGAATTCATCATTTGAAGTAATACCTAATTAATGCTGTTTTGCAGCAGATGTCAAGCCTTTTGCCTAGTCCTGTGTGCATATAACTTTTATCTTATATTACACACGTCCTCTGAGTGCCATCTTTGACCTTTGCTTTGGTATAGCCCAACCAGAACTTGCCATAAAGGAATAGCTGAGGATTGCCCTGATGTTCAGCTACGCAAAAGTCAGAGCAGACAGCAGTGTAGCGGGGACCAGAACTGAGCTGCTGTGGGGTGTGTGATACACGATCCAGGTCACAGCCGGTTGCTTGCTTCTGTTGCACTAATTTAGCTCTGTGGCCTCCTGGGGCCTTAGGATAGCAGGAGGCCTAGGGTGTAAGACTGTGATGATTGTTTTTCCTCGGTTTTGTCCGTTTATGGGCCGGTCAGTTCCGCTGCATACTTCTGTGGCTTTTATGCCACTCTTGTTCCTCGTAGAGGTGTGCAGAGATGCTGTTTGGGACAAGCACGTGTTTTAGCCAGGCAAAGCAAAGCGAGTCACCCATAGCCTGCATAGCAGTGATGAACTGTGTCTCAGCAGAGCTAGTGACATGTCCCAGGTCTCCCACCGCAGGCAATTTTATTCTGCAGTCAAGAGAATTTGCTACAATTTGCCCACCCCCGAGTAATTTCTGTCTGCTGCCCCAGCTCCCTGTAGCAACGCAGGCTGTCCGGGGCTGGCACTTGCAGTGCTGCTCACAAGCAGCTTCAGGAGGTTTGTTTGCGCTGTGCTTGCCGGGGACTGTTACATTGCCGGTGCAGTCATGCTGGCGTGTGCCATTCTACCAAAGCCACATTATATAATGTGCTTGGGTGTATAGGTGTCTAAGAAATTTTGCAGAAAATTCCCATTTTACAGATCAAAAATAAAAAGAACTAAAACTGTAAGAAAAATGATGAGGAACGTGAAGGAGATGGAAACCAGAGAGACAGCAGAGATTGCAACAATAGGGGAGGCAGCTTTGAAATGCTGCATAGTTTTGTTTTCTCTCTCATCTCATTTGCTGTCTAATCTGCAGTGCTTCCAAAACGAAATAACGCACACCTTAGCTTGTGGAATTAAGGATAGCAAGTTTTGAGGTGGATATGGTAGTATACATCTTACTTTGCATACAGCTCCCAAAATCTAGGGCTAACAATGTAAGCCACAGGGATAACACAGTGGAATGAAACAGAGACAGGCAACAAGGGATGCTCAGCAGGGCAGGCTTGATATATTTAAACAAAGTACAGTAACAGAAGGCATGTGTCCATGTGTTTGTATGCACGTACTTGAACCTATTCAAAATAAAATTCCAAACAAAATTTTGCCAGTGTGACCATAGATTTAAAAGCTCAAGGAAAGACTCCTATTTTCCTTCTCCAGACCTTCTTCTGCTTCTGTTTTCACCTGTGAAAGGGAAGTAACACAGAAGTGAAGTCAACCCATCTTGTAGCAGAAGCAAGATGATTCTTCTACAGCCCGACAGCACTGGCTAAGGCCAGTATTAACAAACTCTCTTATTTTGGTTTGGTTTTTTTAGGACTTCTGCCTTCCGTCCTCCCTTAATTCATATAAATGCATGGGGAAAATTTTTGAAATGAAAACTTTGTAATGAATGGATGGCTTGCTTGATATTTCTCAACAAAAACTGAGTTCTTGGTTTTCAGACTATTTTTCTAGCTTGAATGAATTTTTGTGCTTACATCATAACCCCTTGAAAATCATAGTTTATAGGGAAAAGGGTGATACAACCCTAGTTATGATATATCATGGGATATCATTCTAAAAAAAAGTTGTTAACTCGTTATGGGAACCCAAGCATACATTATGATGTTGATGCACTATCTGTTTGATTATATTCCAAAAAATCATGACGGTGAAACATGTATATTGTAAGTGTCAGTCTAGATTAATTTATCAGCTTCATAAACTAAAAACACAAATACCTATGCAATTAACCAAAGTATACTTCGTTTGTCAGTAGAGTGTAATTTGATTCGAGGGTAGAGGCATATGTTTATGGTAGTTAACATTGGAATGAGAAGGCTTTTCCTGGGGTATATGTTTTCCCTGGGCTGTAATTATGCTTTGGTGACAAAATTTGAAACTGGTGAGTCAAACTCTCAGATATGCTGATGTTGGCTTAGAAATCACAACTTTTCAAATTTAAAGACTTAGAAAACTTTTTAATTAGTCCCTAGACTTTGAGGTTTTAGGATTTGTCTCAAAATCAAAATTAAAAAAACCCCAAACCTTAAAAACATAGCTATGGTTTTCACGAATTAGTAGACATCCAGGGGCTGGGACTTCGAACAAGTTCTAAAAATTAGCAATTATTTTTTCAAACCAATGTTTTCAGCAGTTAGATAATCAGGGTCTGTGTGCCCTCCCACACCACTAGTGTGTATTAGATACCAGCTAGAACTGCAGAATCAAACTGCTAGCTGTCGCTCTCTACTGCACTTCTACTGCACACACATCAAGCACCTGTGGGTCACAAAGCTGACAAGACTGCAAATACAGAGAAATTTTATTGGTTTAGTACAGCTATCAAAACTTATTGACCAAAGAAATCTCAGCAGCTGAGAATGGATCTGTTAGTAGAACTGCTGGCTGAAAGAAGCAAAAAGGATTTCCCTCCCCCAGCTCTGCAGATGGGGAGTGAGTGAAGCATAGGAATTTCAGTTAAAGTTGATACCATGTTGGCTTCAATTCTCTTTAATTATTTCAGAGTTAAGTGACAAAGTATTTAATCAGCAAGCTAACAAGTGCAGCAGCTGATTGCTCTGTGCGTGCATGCGCTCGTGTGGGGGCGTGACAGAAAAAAAGTAAATAAAATTACTTTCCTTGCTTTAGATGAAATGGGATCCCTAATTTTGTTATAGCTGAAATCGGTTTAGAAGCATGATAGACCAATAAAAATGGATTCTATCTTGTTTTATTTCTTTAACAAAGTATTTCATTTAAGAAGATAATACTGTAATTTATGTTTGGCTTCTGTAGGTATGAATTTAGGCCTTATTTTCACAGCATCTTTGTGAAGGGAATGATCCAGCAGACTTATCTTGATGTTGTCCTGTTGTATTTAAAGCACACTTATTTCTGTTTGCCACTGATCAGATTGAAGATTGAGCTTCCTTTTCTTAGAAAGGTCTAGAAATCATGATCCAAGTACATAAGCTTATTAACTTCAGGATTGCAATTCATTACATCAAGGTCTTAAGATAAGTACTGTGAAAACCCTCTAACTGCTGCAAGCCATTTACCGGCTTACTAATGCAGATTACCATCAACACATCACCTTGCACTACACTGTCTGCCTGGGTTCCTCTTGAATAAGGTGCAGTTCATGATTTCTTAGATCCAAAACCCTCTGTGTAGAGCCTGCAGTTGCCTGTGAGATGGTCACTCTAATGCACTGAACCAAGAACACATCAACCGACAGAGGATGGCATATACAGTCTTTTATTGGCACCAAGCTTGTGGATTTCACATGTGATCTGGAACTGGCCTGTGGACCTGTTCGCTTTCAGAGTTACTAGTTCCAAGACGAATTATTATTGTACCTGGAGCTCCAGGGCCAGAGGGATCCCCATGTTAGGTATGTAGGAGGCAGAAAAGCAAACCTTGTCCTAAGTGATTTCTGAAACTAAATCAGGCAGGAGACAATGGAGTAGGTGGAGAAGTTCAAATACTGACACTGTATCAGTTAGTATGGAGGACGATCTGGGAAAAGCATGTACTCAAATGGGCTTTGAAATAAATGAACCTGCTACTTTAGTAGTAGCTAGCTACCTAATCACGAGCTTCCTGTATAAGTCTTTACAGAAGAGAAGAGACTTTTCAGTTAATTGGTAAAAAAGTATGACTCACAAACGCAAAGTGACCCTTCCTAGTTGAGTGGCAAAAATCCTGAAAATTCATTGAGATTTTTGTCATTGGTTTCAAAGAGACCACAATTTCAGCCATAACCGGTAATTTATAGTAGAGGCCATCCCAGAAACACCATTTGAGATCAGCAATGAGGGCTGAAACAGCTGAGATATGAATAGCTGGTTTATGGAAGGCAGTAGTGCAGAGCGTGTCACCACACAACCCAGCCCAGCCCTGGGAGCAGTGGGGTGGGGCACATCCCTGCAGCTCTTCCTAACTGCCCACATAAGTCCACGCCATAGGCAGTGAAAGTCATCAAAAATCTGTATTGTTGTCTCCGCTCCTGAGCAACAGCCACACTCCTAGGAACTTTGTTTTGTGATTTACAGTAGAGTGCTGAGAGAGGTTAGCTTGAGAAGACAGGCATGGAAAACAGACCCTTCAATATGAAGCTGACAGGTTTTATTTAGAAAGCCAGCATATGCACTGGCTGCATTCATATCTGCAGTGTTCACCAGCTTGACAGGCAATCTAGAGTATGGTGTATATTAAAGAGAAGTGGTTTTCGATTTGGATTTTGGTTCGCTTCATGCAATTCCTGTAACACTGAACATTTTTAGCCAAGTACTGGTTTTGTTTTTCAGTAAAGTCTACAGATACAGTTTATCTTATGGCTTTTTATTTAACATCTCACTGAAAAAAATTGTGTTTAGTGTAAGTCTGGCTGCCTAGTTAGGCAAGCGTACTTGCATTTTTTTTTCTATGCAAGTAAAATACCATCCGAATTGATCATAAAGCCTTGCCTGAAGAGACTACAGGAATGCATGACAACATTTTTTATGGTTTTAATTTAATCTCAGAAATAACATCTAGCAGGTAGAATGTTCTACATAGCTACATTAATATTCTCATATTCAGAATTCCTTTGAATTTCTCAGTGACCTTAGGAGGATTGGTCAATACTGCAAGTTTTCTCAGACTAATGCCAGTCCTCTGGGATGACAAAACAAACAACCTGTTCATGGGAGCTAATATCAAGTTATGTAATCTCATTCACAAATAAATGTATGTATAAGAAAGATATAATTGAAAACCACCTGCTATGGACCTCAGTTTAAGTCCTGACTCAAGGAAATATCTTTAGGAAAGCACTTAAACACAGTGCATGTTGCTTACATGCTTCCCCAAGAGGAGGTGGGCTGCAGAACATGTGTAAGTTCTTTCTTGAACTAAGATCAAAGCAAATGTATGTAGTACTGATTGTAAATCTTCCTGGAACTGTCAAAGTTAGGAAGCCTAAAAAACATAAGCCTGGCCTAATTGTTGTAATATAGTGGTCCAGAGTCAAGGTGTTGCTAGATCTGTGTAATAAATAATATCAGCTAAGGAGTAAGACCATGAAAGTAGGGAGCTGATTTAACTTATCTTGAATCAATATTCTGTGAAAGGTGTATATAAAGCACTCTGTTTACAGAATCCTTCTCTAAAGATAAGAAATAACCATAAATGGTGCACTTACAAAAATTTCATTTATTGAACAGGTGATTCCCACACACATCTTCTCTTGTGTGTAGAAGTGTTACTGAAGACCTCTATCAGATAATTTCTTAACCTGGTGTGTAAATACGCATGCAAAATCTGGTTGCACACAGAGCACACCAACACCAGTGTGGTGCTCCTTCATGATCCTGGAAGCAGGTGACCAGCTACTTCTGCCCTGCTCGGACTCTGCTACAAGTGGAAGTCACCCATGCTAGCTACCCTTAACACAAGGACTGGAACAGGTGCTGGGAAAGAAGTATGTAGATCCTGGGAAAGCAGCTGATCATTTAAATTGATCCCAATGTCTGAACATTATTAACTGTTTTAGAGTTAATATGACATGGTGTTTGTAAAGCAGCAAATGGAAAAGTCTTAAACCAAACTCAGAGATGGCTAAAAAACAAATGAAAATAAATGGAAGTTAAAATTTAATTATGCAAGATACATCATTTCAAGTTTCCAATTAGACTCTGTAATATTTTCTTTCTTTAACTCATACAGACTTATCAATATATCTTATGATTTTACAGCTCTCTTACAGATTTTCACTATATTGATTCAGTGAGTGCAAGCATGAAAAAGAACAGAAAATAAGAATATGACAAAACCAAACTATTAGGATTTACCCCAAAGTAGGGGCTTAATGTACTTAAGTACTCTGACATGGAAATAGTCCCAGGTGGTGAAAGCTCTTTAGCCCATGAGATGACAAAAGGAGACCCAAAGTCTGGCAGCTGATTGATTCACCTGATCTTTATCAATCTACAGATGGGAATGATTTTGCTGTGGCCAATCAGTCCATTTCCTAAGTGATATCAGGGAACCCTCAAGGCAATTTTTGCTAAGTGAGAGATTTTAAGAGCAAGCTTTAGAAAACAAAGTATTTAAAATAGTAGTGGGGTTATGTAGTTCCTGGGTGTGTAAAGAGTTCTAACTTCTGGGTGTACCTATGAGGTCTGAACAGCTGGAGGAGCTACAGAAAGCTGATTGTTTACTAACTGGTAAATGAAATGAACTCTTGATTTTAATCCAAACCATACAAGTGTGTTTTCAAGTAATATATTCTGTAGCTATTATAACTTGTGTTTTGGTAATCTTAAAAGGAAATTCCCTGGAATTGTAGTTTAGAACTAAGGCTGGAATATGGAAAATAAGAGGCAACAATCACCCTGTCAAGAAGGCTTCTGCTTTGGTTTGTCCACAAGCTGCTATTTCTGGTTGCCACTAAAGATTACAAAAGGATTGACTTTCTGTGGAGGCACATGCTACTGTATGGTCTGAAAGGTCTTATTGAAATAAGCATCTGGGCATATGAAGAATTATTCCTTGGCAGGAGAGCAGTTTCTGGAGAACCCTGAAGTAGGGGAGGATTTATTAGCAGAGCTTTGCCTTGCTACAGTGTAAATGCTGTATCTGTTTTATGTGGACTGATTGATCTTTGTCTGTACTTAACCATGCAGGTGTATGGCATCTTGGTAGTTTCATGACGCTGCCTGCTGTGTGAGCCCTGGAGCTGGTTTCCATTGAAGACTGAATACAGCAACCCAGTGAACGCAGATGCAAATAGAAGGGAGCACTACAAAGGGAAATGATCATTTTGGAGTGATCCTTCCCTAGATTTTTAAGGCTCCTACAATACTGCATTGGAACATCACTGGTATGTAGAAAATGCTTTTAATATATACTCAATTTTCTGTAGTTAAAAAGAAATATTTAACCTAACGTGTTAGTCTGTGTATGTGGGCAAAAGGTAGTAAACAGAAGGGGGACAAGGACAGGGAAAGGGGAGAAAAGAGAATCTCCAAGGAAGCTGAGCAGCTTTACAAATAGTATCATCTACTTTGTGGCTAAACTGATTAGCTCTCTTATAATCACATCTCAGCTGATGAACTTTGTGATCTTCCTCTGTAAGAGCCCTCTATGGCTGTTCTATTTCATTCTTTAAGAAGATTAAATGGGTAATCCTCAAGCTCCACAAAACCACCTGTTGTTTGGGCCTCTGTATAATATAGCTTTTGAGGCAATCCTTTGACAGTTCAGTAGTAGGATTGTGAATAGGCTCACTTATTTATGTACCTGCTGATTTCCAGTCTGCATGCGCTGCATGGCACAGCATGTGAGATTTCTAGCAGCATAAGTAGCTGACCCTTAGGTAAACTAGGGCCAATAAACCTATCCTCTCTTCTGCTTTTCCCTCCCAACAGTCCGTTTCTGTTTGCAGGAACGCTGCTTTCACTGCTATAATGGCATTTACAGAGAGACTGTCTCTTCACCATCTGGCTGTTCCAGGGTTTAAAATGCACCAGGTGCTGGTTCATCAGGAAGGGTCCTTTGCAGCATGCCAAGAACAGAAATTCCTATTACAGAACAAAAAAAAAAAAAAAGGCACTGGAAAGAGAAAGAGGTAAAAACAGGAAATCCAGAAATGGATCAAAATCCTTGTTCGATATACTCTACTGGGACACAATGGCAGCCATTCAGGCTAGAATGTATTTCTGTAAACCACACAGTCTGACCCTTCTACTCAGATGTCACTCACAATAAGTGAAATTCCTAAATTTAAACCTAAAACCTTCACTCCAGAGGAATATAGGAACCATTTTTTTTTTCCCCAAACAGTTCAGATTCCTGCCAGGATAGATCATATTTGTAAGATATAAGTTAAATAGTCTGGATTTCCTGCTTTCCTGCTCTGCCAATGTTAAGGCCACAATCCAACAATATGTTAAGCCTGTGCTTAATTCTAAGCATCTTAATGATCTGATGGTAGTAGCCAGTAGTGTGGCTGTTTGTCTGCTTTGATTTAAAGACTTCCTTAAATGCATTGCTGACTTTGGCCTTCTCTACCACAGGTTAATACATTACGATTAAAAATGAATAAGTTCAGTAGTATCGTCATCCACAAAACTCTCTCTGTCAATCCATTACTTTAAGGTTCTTCTCGTCAGTATGTTTATTCTTCCCCATCTCCCCCTTAATGAAGCTTGGGGGGGGGTGGAGGGAGGAATAATTTTCAAGTTATAAATCCTATCATAAATGGTAGAGGTATTTCAGTCAAAGATCTTATATTAAGAATGTCTTACACTTAGTGACTTTTTCTGTGAAAATATCAGCTAGACATTGATGCTCTTAAAGTAGTTCTCTGATGTCTTACTTGCACATCTGTGTTTCTGTCCTACTCTGAGTCCAGTAACCCTAAATCAGTGTGCTTCAGCCAGAAGATATTCCAGCATTGAGGGAATATGTCCTAGGAGTAATAGTAGCATATCACTCATGTCCTCCCTTTGAGCCGTGGTCACAGGTACAGCTACAGCTATTTGCTGCAGTTTGATTACAAATACAGGATTCTGTGCACCATGGGTGCCAAGAAAATCATGCATCAGCTTGTTGCTGCTTTTCTGACTGTGGAAGTATGCTTACGAAAAAAAACCAAACCAAACATTTGTAAACATATGGCCATTGTGTTTGATTTATCTGTTCCTTCACATTCTCTGGCAAGGAATGAAGGGGTCACCAGATTTGAGCATGGGAAGTCACTTCTGGTTGCTCTTCAATTTGATATCCAGTAATCACCATTAATGTTGTGTGCATCTTAATTGAATGTTTTATACTGCAAAATGGATCAGTAGAATCTGATCTCATGCTAGAAATGGCTCAGTAGAAAAAGAATTGTCTGAAATATGTTTCTGACAGGGTATCTTAAGTGGCAGAGTGAGGGACTAGAACAAAAAATTACTGTTGTGAGAATTGATTTGATCACTGCTGCTAAGTGTAGTTGGAAAATCATCCCATTTCTGACACTGCAGTGTGGATAGAGTTAATAACAGAAGTGCTCTTTCACTGTGCTCTGCTGGCTGAGGAAGCTCAGGGTAACAAAATGAAGGGACATGCTTTGATTGACAGTTTGTTCATCAAGGCATTGATTGTTTCCTGCCATTCAGCTTGAAGATAGATTGTGAGTAAAGGAGAAGCGTCTAATTAAAATTCCTTTGTGGTGTGATTCCCCTAGAAAGGCATGAAACCTACAGCTGAGATAGCAGGAGAGTTTAAAAATTTCTGTTTTCCATAATTTCAAAGTACCTGTTTTGCATGATTGATTTAGAAACTGAATTCTGAAGTTTTGTTCTTCCTTGTAGTTATCTAGGTATAGCTGCCCTGTGGAGTTTCAAGGCAAGCGCATGCTGCTGCTTTCTTTTTGGCTTTTGGCTGACAGCTTTGTGTTTTCTAATGACACCTTGCCAGGGGAGAGCAGTGTTGAACCTAACCTTCTCTCACGATAGAGTGGACAAACCAGGGAGCATAGTCTGGTTTTGGTTTAGGAACTGAATTTGCATTGTTAATGGCTCTCTTTCTTCACCAGAAATTCACCTGTAAGCTTAGGAGGGGAAGGGAGCTTAGCTGTGTAGCTGTCTGAAGTGTATAGGCTGTGATATAGACAGCTATTTCTCTCATAGCACTTCTAAGAACAGCAGCATTTGTGAAATGCGAAGTAACACTGAAAACTCTCCCACTCCAACAAGTTAGCGTGCTATATAATTCAGTCTTGCTATGGCTGATCCCTTTGTGCACTGGACTGCTGGTTGTTTTGTGTCCAATATTCTCCAGAAGTCCAACATTCTCTACATTGTGGGTGTCTTTTCCTGTATTACTCAAAAAAGAATTACAGTAACTTTATTCCAGTATTCCTGCCTCTCAAAGTAAATGTTGTACTAACTAGATTGTCACAAGGGTAATAAAATCCCAACTGTTTTGTATGAAGAAGGGTTTTAAAGCATAAGCTAAAGCTGAGCAACCACAACTTTTTATCCTTCGTTAGTCTGTATTGCTCATCTTGTAATCTCCTGTAAGTCATTAAATAAAACCTCTTCCTAGTAAGAACTCTAAATTGTATCTTGAAGAATTGCAAGAGAGTTGAAAGACATTATATTTCAAAGTATGGAGATACAGCTACGACACCCTCACAGGAGAGCGAGCGAGCTGTTGTATATATATAAAGAGTACTAAAGAAAAGTTGACGTTTTTCCCCATGAATTACTAGTTCCTATTCTTTAGCTGGCAATGGCCATATTTTTCACTGCAATGAAATACAAGGATACAGACCCATGAGAGCAAAAGTGATTGTAACTATATTTAATGCAGTTATTTGCATATTCCAGATGATGAAAGGATCAAATGAGACTTCTTTTGGATTGGTATAAAAGAATTTTTCAATATTGTGGTCGTTAATTCTGGATTTTACATGAAATACTCAGAAGTCAAGCAGTTTTTCTTCATGTCTAGGTATTTCTAGAAGTTTGCTGCAGCTTCATTGAAGTGTTTATTGGAATCGATGGGGAAATAAGAGCTGTATGGCTTGAGATAGTGAGAAAAGTCTGAAAGTCACCTTTTACAGGAACAAGGTGTAGAAAATAAGAGCAGGTGAAGAAAGTAAGGTACTAGTTACTCTATTTCTTATTTAAGTATTTGACTGTGGAGAATCTGTACTCTTTAGCAGAATAATTTCTGAATTTTTGTTGTAATGCTTCCGGGAGGATGGAAGTTGACTTCAAGCCCTAATCCTTCTGGTTGTGTAGGGGCTCTGGTACACAGCAGCAGCTACAGCCACCTTCACTGGCAGGCAATGCTGTGCACATACCTGAAGTTAAGTCTTCCTTTACCTAAAGAAGATGTAGAAATTCTCCCTGGTAAGCAAGATAGAGCACAGCAAGTTATAGAAAGATCTGGAGTTAGCAGAGTGTCTAGAAATACTTTATTTTAATTCACTGTTTTCTTAATGGAAGATAGACTTCAGTCACATGTGGCAAACAAATCATTTCACTGCATTTGGGAACAATGTGAATAACTCTGGTGTGATTTATTATGTGCCATTGAAAGCAATTTTTGGTTTGATCAAAAATCATAGTAAATATGTAATTAAAAAAGTTCTCAGAATGTATGGTTAAAGATGTCAAATAGAATTGGTTGGTAACAGCTTCATTTGTCTACTTCTGTATTTGGAGTTTTATGGCAGGGCATAACCACATGTACGGCTCAGTGATTTATAGAACTGAGAGCAGACACTAATGAGCAAAAGCTTTTAAAATAAAGACTTCTATTATATCATTTATGTAGCTATACGTATAAAGGTTAAAAAAAAAAAAAATGACTGAGCAGATAGTTTTTTAGGCTTGAACTTGGAAGCGTCCAAGCTTGCACCCTTACAGGCATAAGAATTATAGAAGGAATGAGTTGACAATAAATTTGGGGAAAGCTGTGTCTTGCTAAGTGACACTTCAAAACTGGTATGTATTATAATGTCAAACTTGCCTTTTTCTTCCCTTCCTTAACTAATGAGGAGTTTGGTCTTAAGCTAGTATTTGATTTGTTTTGTGTTTTAGATGAACAAATACACTTGCATGCGCTATAGAGGCATTGGTCAGAGAGAAGCATTTGTTATTTAATACAATATAGGCAGCAAAGTTTTTAATAAATAATTTATCTGAAGTATTTTTGTGGTAGTGAAGGCAATGCCCAGCTCTGACCAGCGCAAATGTTGGTATTGAAAGAACAGGGCTGACTTAGGTCTGCTGCAGAGTTAATGCAGCCCAACATCTGAGTTGCAGCATCAGCTCTTGCTCTTGTTGTGTAGTTGGGTGGAATAGCGATATAGCAACGTGGGCATTGGCAAGCTGGTACCCAGCTTCCCACACAAGTGAGAAACAACTGTGGAGGGAATGCTGCTGCCTGCTTGTCCCAAGTTGTGTGGACCTTCAGCCGTGCCTGTCTGCTGGTTGTGAGCTGGGTATTAACCATACCAGATGTCCGTGCTGCCTTCAGCAGCTGTGTCTCTTATCAAAAGTCCTGCTGAAGCTTTTGAGCTGGAAAAGATTTTTGTCAATGGCAAAAGGAAAAGTGAAGAAACAAAAAATTGTAAATAATGGTTCTAGAAGACAACTTCCACAACAAGCAGAATTTTACAGGAATATTGGGTGATCTTTTGTCTAGGTACTTGCACGTACAAATAGATACCCAATTCTTTAATCTCACATTACCAAGGCATGTAATGCTATGTATGTGTTTTTACTGACATCTAGTAACTGACTCAGTAATACTGTACTGTTACCAGATAAGTATTTTTAAAAGTATTGCAGGGCACACTATGCATTTAATGTGGTTTTCATAAGTAATGCTGCAAACATTACATTGCTATTCCAATCACTAGTTCAAAGCAGGGCAATCTTGGGGTCTCTCTCCAAGAGGGACTTAAATGATTGTGGGTAATTATCTATGTATTACAGAAACTGAATAAGGTTCTACAATACTTTCTTCCAGATTCTACAAAAAAAACAAACAAACAAAACCCAAATAAACAGAACCGACCAAACCAGAAAAACCCAAACAAACAAAAATATCAACAGAAAAAGAACAGTTCTATTTAAAGGCTGGTTGACTCTGGAACATGGATTTTAATTGGGAAGGAGTACAAAATGGATTTTTTGCTTTTTAAATTTCTTTTAGCAGCAATATTGGATAGGAAGCTCTCTGAGAAACTGTGGTAAACCTCTTCCTAAACCAGGAGTAGGACAGATTTATAAACCTGGCTCCTATTAGTGGCTTTATGGTAGGAGTCAGAGAAATTGCTGGATAGTCTATAGGGGAGATGGCTTTCCATTTGGTTTAATGCTTCCTTTCAATAGAAACTCTGTAGTAGGAAGAATGATTTTGGCCTAGTTATATATGCCGATGAGCACTGCCTCACCAACTGGGAAAGACCTTGTCTGCCTCACAGGGTATGTTTTCCGGAGAGATTACAGTTGAGGAGAGAAACAGCCAAGTCTTGCCCAGCGCAGGAGCCTGAGCCAGCGCTGGAGACGTTGTCTGCTGTGCGGTGTGGCATGCTGAATGACTGCCCAGCAGCTGCTAAAACCATTTCATTGTTCAGATATCCCAAGATATAGTAGATTTCATTTTGGCATTGTATTTTTGAGGCAAGTAGTGAGGAAGGATTGGCAGAAACAGCCTTTCAAATCTATTGTGTGAGGAAGAGCTGTTGCAATCCCAAGTATAACATTTACATTTGCTGAACCTCAGGAGCTGCTTTAACCATGGGGACTATTTTGTGTGGCATAAAGCCAAGTGTGATTTCTTTGTATAATGTGCAATGAGTGGGCTTTTACAAAGAGAATTTCTGAAAAATAGTGATATTAATATACCTGTTAGTTCACATACATGATAAATTACAAGTTATGCTAATTATAAAGCAATTTATCTTTCTTGTTTAGAAATCCTCGGTTCCAAGCAATAGTGAGTCTTAAAGCAAGCTACTAGGAGACTTCTTTCTTTTCAGCTAATTAATAAAACCCACATTATTTCAAGAATGTATGTTCTTTGCTTGGCTTTTGTTAGATTAATAATTTAGCAAATATAGTTGAGTGTGTTTAATGCAGTTTTCTCGTCTCTCACTTAAAACTGTTGTTCTCATATGTAGAAGAAAAATCACTTTTATTCTTGTTTTGATGAAATGAATCACATTTTCCCCCACGTCAGGATGATCTAATGCTGCAGCAAAATAAGATGGGGAGGAGGCTTGAGCAGCCAGGTTGTTCAAGCATTGCTATCAGGTTTGAATGGCCAATGCAAATTGCTTTTCACAGCTTACATCTTTGAAAGTATTTTGCATATCACCATAAACTTTTACTGAAGAAGACTTGGCGACAGTGCTGTGGAAGGTCTGGATGGGCTTGCTCTGTAAGCAGTGGTGAGACATAAGGACAGCTGGGAAAGCAGAGACTACCCTCGTGTTGCCTGTCCCCATACAGACACAGCAGAACTACCGTATTTCAAGGGCTGGGATCTACTCCTTTGCTGCTGAGCATTGGGTTGGGGTGGTTCCAGGTTTGGTGCACTGACAGGTAGAGGCATCTGTGGCTCTTACTGGATTCTCCTGGCCTGCTGCCCTTGTCCTGTTCCCAGATGGTGTTCCTTCACTGTGTGCTGATACCATGAGCTGTGTAAAAGAGGAAAAGGTCGTCACTGCTCCAGTCACTGCCATGGAGCCTGTGAAAGGTTGATAAGTGTCCTTGTGGCTGTCAGCAGGTGACCCTCCCTTATGTGCCTGATGGGGTCCAGAGCAGACAGTGGCACTAAAAAGATAAGGAAGAGAGGATGTGGCCATCCACCTACCAGCAGCTGGGCTGAATTAAACATTACATAAAATGAGTCTATTGCTTTCTGCTGGAAATAGAAACAAACAGTAAGCAAGAGGATAACATGGTGGCTACTTTTAGCATTAGCAGGAATTTGTAGCTGAGGATACCTTTTCTGTTTCCCTACTGACCATGCAACACGTGATCTGCTGTTGTGGGCTGTATACTCAGCAGCCAAAAATTGTCATTTGGGGAATTAAGCACTTTGGAAACTAGACCAGGAATTACACTGCCTGATATGTAAATTATATGTGGAGTAGTTCAAATGTTTAGCCAAAACATTAAACCCCTCACTCTTTCACAAGTGGAATACAGAGCAGAATATTCAGGTAAAAATAATTTATGATAGTAATTATGGTATAAACCAACTTGTCAGCATCTACTTGTTCAAATTCCTTCTTCCTCACTCTAGGCTTCTCAAACCTGTAGGGAAATCACTGTAAGAAACACCATTTCTGCCTGCTATATTCATCAGAAATAAGATGCTGTATGTGAACACTTAACTGTGTAATGAAAAAAAAAAAAGGATCTCATTTGCAATAATCTGGAGTTTCAAGAGGTCAACCAGTGTTCTGATAACTAAGTTTAATCTTTACTGGCAACATCTAATATTAATTACTACCACTCACACCTTCCACCGTTGAAATCTGAACATTTATGCACATAGTTATGAGTCATCTAATAGCTCAACAGCTTTTTTTTTCACTGTGTGCATTTCATTTTGTTTAACCATGAGAGAACCGGACTTCTGTTTATTATGGACAAAGGTGATTCAGAATAAATCCTGACAATTTGAGTTACTCCTGAGCTTTTGCATTTAATGGAAGCATTGTGTGAAAGCTCTTTCTGTGCTCTCTTTGTGGGAAGGGGGGATATGACAGTAGGAGAGTTGATATCACCACTAGTGGAATAGGCAGTGATGATATGGGCAGGGTGGGACAGCCACATATTGCTTAGCTCTTTTTGCATCAGGATCCCTTCACCAGCAGGGAAGTACCAGCGCCCTCACAGTGCATCCTTATTTTAAGTACAGCCTTGGCCTGGTTGCCTTATCATAGATAAACTAAGAGCAGCTCCAATGGGCAATATTAGCTGTTCTGATAAGTGTGCGAGATTGCTGGTGTTGCTACCTTTACACCAGGGTTTTCAGCAGACAAGATATAGTCAATAGGTGATCAGACATGCCTTCCCCTACCTGTCTGTTGGTATCTCCAGGCAAGCTGACGTCTGTCTGGTAGATGTAGATGCTGCATTCAGAAAACAAGCATGGTTTGGTTAAGCTCTTCCTCATTGCCACAAAAAACATGCAGAGTAGCCCCTGAGGTCTGCTTCTTGATGGACTTTAGAGGAAATGAATCTTTGTAGTACCCTGCAATAGCATAAGATAGTGTGCAGGAAATGGTCTGATAGTTAAAGCAGAAGATTTTGCAGAAAAAGAAGCTGTAGCTAATATTCTCTGTAATTTTTTTTTTTAGTGAGACAAACTAGCTTTCCTGATAGGAGAGCTTCATACTTATACTAATTTTACCTTGTAAGAGCATAAGTATGAGAGCACACTGCTAAGGCAAAAAAGTCAACATTATTGTGGGTTAAGAGATGCAATTTTTTTTTTTGACATAAATGGTTGCCTATAGAGGGAAGTAATTTATAAAAACTGTGCGGAGAATAATAACATTAAAATAAAGATAGATAGACGCGTTCCTGCTTCTCCCAATTATTACATATGCACACCATGAGCCAATGCAGTTGCTAAAAGAGCACTCCCCAAAATGCCGTTTGACATCTCCACGGTTTGTAAATGACAACAGCGAGGGGAAAAAATAATGAAGACAAACTTATTCACAAAGACTGCACTAGCAGAGTTCACAGTCTGAAAACACGGTGCATGTAAACAAATGCAGAGCACTAGCGCCGGTAAAGGCCAGAGACTGCTGCTTGCAGAAGGCTATGGAGATGGGAATTGTAAGACTAGTCTCGCTGGGGGTGAGGGAGCGAGGAGGTGGTGACAATCTGACCTTGGTCTTTGCAGACCAAGGTAAAGCGGGACACTTCTGCCTTTCATCTGAGGGCAGTATAAGGCCAGGTGCATGCTCTTTCACGCTCTCTGTCCTCTAACTGGTGTATCACAACTCTGTGTAAATCAGAAATCAAAATGTGATAAATGGTTTCTTTTTAGGCTATGTCAACTTCCATTGAGTATATCCAAAGGTTTCCGATTAGAACCTTAATGGACATTGAGGTCTATTCCTCCAGTGCCGTCAAGAATATCTTCCTACAATGCCAAACTGTGCCTGTTTTTGCTGGGAAGGGTTCACAATAGTACTTGATTAGATTTGTGTTAAATCTTTAGAGGTCCCCTTTTGGAGTGATTTGATGGTCCCCAAAGGTGAAAGCGTAGGAATTAGATATAATATTTATAATCATCCACGATCATTCAGAAACAAACTCTGGAAATGGATTTGTTAATTATCTGTCTTCACCATATTCTTTTTTTGGGTAGAATAGTTCTGAAATGATTGTGCATCTGTCATTCACATTTAAATGCTATGTGACTGAACTCATTCATTTTAATTGCATATGTTTGCATGGTTTGTTATTTTGGGTAGGAGTTTAAGGTGAAATCTAATCTGCAGTTAATGGAGTCAACTCTTTTTCACTTTTAAGATTGTATATTTGAAATCCGATCAAGAATTTCAATGATGGCAAACAAAAATTCAATTAGAGCTGTGTGATTCTTTTCTCTACAATGTCGGTTAACCCCGCACATGGGAAGCATTCCGTATAGCCATGTGTGGAAGCTAAGCATTGGCTTCTCTGTGCAGGGAAATAACTGAGAATGGACTGAATTGCAATCCACACATTTTCAGACAGGTTAAGAATTTTCAGATAGTTAAAAATGTTTTTCAATGCCACAACACTTATGTAAAGACAACTAATGTGGTCCAGTGCCTTAAGAAGTTTCTATTGCAGATGCTTAGTAAGAAAGGGCAACTGCATGAAATGCTGTAGTTAATCTCCAAGCAAAGCATGGTCACAGCCTCCCCTCTGCATGCTCACATGGGTTTTTCAGGCAGAACAGTACTTGCACGTGCTATTTACATGACAATAAGCTAGATACTGCCCACTACAAGGGACAGAGGTTTTTAGAAGGAAAACACCCTGATTTGTAGTGAAATATTTCCTCAAACTTTTTTTGGTATTAAACCCCCTCAAGAACATTCTTAATCATGCTTGACTTCTCTGAATAAAGAGTTAGGAAAAAGAACAGGACCTGGTTTCAAGGTAGACAGTGTATTCAAAAATATTAATGCAGAGAGACCAAAAATGGGCCCTTCAAATAACTCTCTATAGCATTCATGTAAAAACATATACCTCTGATAAATTGCTTGTCTTCACGTTTTTTTTGTTCACCATTTTAACAAAAGAAACGTCTCCCAAAATTCTGAAAGCAATGACTTTTCTCAAGGAACACTGCAATTCAGTTTCTTAAGACACTTTCTTGCAGTTAGTTGACCCTGCAGTAAGGCTCTAAATGACAAATTGCTGACATCATAATACTTTTTCTTATGTAATAAATGGTGAAGCCATTAACACAGGTCTATAAGACAACTGCAGACCAAAGAGAATGAACAGCTGGCTTCTCAAACTAAAAAAAGCTCTTATTCAAATGCATATATCTTCAATAATAGCAGGGGAAATACAGAAAATTGCCATCAAAGTAAATTGCATTTTGCATGAATGCCATCTCCTTTCATGTTTGCCCCAGCATGATAATCTTTCTTTATTTGCTGGTGTTGCCCTTTTTTTCTTTAGAGACCTTTCGTGAAGTCTTCTTTTATATTTCATATATCATTAAAGTGACTTAAACGATCAGGGATGTGGTAGACTTGACATTTGTCTTTAATTATTAGCATAAATAAAGAGGCATCTATATTTCACACCTTCTGCAATTGTAAAAAGGTATTTTCTTCACTTATAAAACAAACTATGTGCTTGAGGCAGTCAACTGGAGAGATGAGAGGCAGCTCTTTTTGATAATCCCTATTATAGTCTCAATATTTATTAGATCTGACTGCAAAGGACCAATGACATAGTTTTGAAGCCACTCGATTCATGGTTTCTGTGCAGTTTCTGCAAAGAGTATCTGCATAGTATTGAAAACAGAATTGTGGAAGAAAAGTGCTCCAGAAATCTTTTATCACAGCCTTGTATCTACACTGTTGGGCAGTACAGCCTCAGATATTATCTCCCCTGAAAAGAGCAGTTTAAGAGAAATAAGATATTGGTCACCAAAAAGTTAAGCTAAAGCAAACAGGAAAGAAGCCCCTTCAGCCATTTAGATGCCATCTAGAAAAACACTTCAAATTTTGGGTCACTTTAAGATGGAAAATATCACATGAATTCAAAAAGCCAAGCTATGTTTTGCAGAGCATTCATTCCACTTTTCTTTCCATTTGTATATGTAAGTCAGCATTACTTACATGCATAATTGCATTTTAAAAAATACAATATTTGCAATTAATCTTATCTGAAACTGTATTTGTCAAAGCACTCTAGTAGTTTATGCTCCTTTCTCATGCTGGCTGTCCTATTTATTTGTTTCTTAGCAGAATATCTGTTTTGAAATAGCATTTTAACACTCTTGGCAAAATGGACTACAGCACAACAGTGAAGTCAGCTGTTTACAACTAAATCATTTCTCTTTAAACTACAGTGAAGTAGGTTGGACAGTCTCATCTAACAAGATTAAGAGAAGCTTTTTGTCCTTTTCTGTGTTTGGTGGAAGACAGAAACTATCTAGTGTAACATAAAGAAGACTATTTTCTAAGCATTTCTTTCCCTTCAACAGTTAACTGACTTCAATGACTTGTGCTATACTGTAATGCAAA
Source organism: Baryphthengus martii (assembly GCA_013396935.1). NCBI lineage: Eukaryota > Metazoa > Chordata > Aves > Coraciiformes > Momotidae > Baryphthengus > Baryphthengus martii. Next base: position 244,330 of record VWZK01003933.1, on the reverse strand, counting down.
TGGAGATGATGGCTTTCTTTGGGGTGCTTTTTGGAGATTTCTTGTGATCCCCTTAGGCATAAGGGCATCAAACTCTACGTCCTTTGAGGTCCATGTGGGTTTTAGGCTCTGCTAAGGCTTCTCCATCCTGCAGTACATCACAGCTCTTCAGACTTGTAAAGGTTTCCATGGTACTGACTGTCTAATTTGACACATTTGCCTCTCGTGACACACCTAGATTGTCTCTAGTGTTTGGCAGAATGCAAAATATTAGCTGAATACCTATTGATAAAATAAGAAATGATGATAATTTGGTAATATAATGTAAATCCATCAATTTTATTTTAAAAAGTTTAAGTAATTCGTTAAAAGCTTTCTGATTAATGGTAGCTAGCAGCTTGTGTGTATGAGTATTATAGCACCGAGTGGCTGAATTCCAGGTGAAATGATTGACTGTGTTCTGGGGATGCACATATGTTCCTGCGTGCATATAAATTATTGTTAGTCATGCAGTTTCAGTAATGGGATTATTTTCAGTGATATCTCTTCCATTTTAATGTCTTTACTTTTCACTCTAATTCTAGACATCCAAGACTGTCCTGTCTTGCATCACTCCCTTTGTAGTTATTTCCTTGTTCTCTTTCATGTAACTTCTACCTCGGGGACAATGACAAACAAGAAGAATGAAAAGGTATTTTGATGTAGTGATGAAAATGACAGTTTAAACAAAACAACAACAAAAAAGCCACCTTTATATTTTAAGCAAGTAAAAGGTCTACTTTGGCATTGTTGTGACAAGGCAATTTGGCTTTTAGGATGTTTTCACAAATGCTCAACAGCCACAGGGGTAAAACTATTTAGATGTCTGTCTTCTGTTTGCTTCAATTTGAGATACAAGTCCAAACTATGTGGTGAAAGAAACTGTCTCTAAACTGTTCACACAATTAGTTAGTCAGGATGTAGGCCTCTATATCGTTTGATGTTCAGTGTAACGTGCTTTCTTTTGTTACAAAAAATGTTATTGAAATTTTATTTGAAATCAACAAACATTTCTACATGGGCTTAGTTTGCCAAGTATATTGCGGCTGCTCTGGCTGTTTTGCGAGCACAAGTAGCCCACCTGTCATCTCTAGTTCATACCGAGAGATGTGTGTGAACACTAAGCTTCTAGGACATGGCCATAGCCAAAGAGTTTAACTGAGACTACTGCGTGGTGTTAGATTCTCCCTGACCCACCAGGAATTTTGACATTTAACGTAAAATGAAACAAAATTTGAGGGGAGCAATTTAATACCAAGCCAGCACATGACAGAGGGAATGCACATGCGGCATCAGTTTGATTTTTTTTTTTTTTTTTTGTTTTTTTGTTTTTTTTGTTTTTTGACCCCAGCCCCTAACTTAGGCAACAGCTCTTTGGCTGCAGCCCATATATAAAGGCTATGTAACATACTGTCCTGAAAAACAAGCCAAATGTGCTAGGCTGACTGATTGCTGTGGAGTGCTCAATTGTCTCACTGGTGCAACCAAAAAAGGCAGCAACCAGGCATGTCTTCTGTCATTTCTTATGCCCACGAACCTCACCTAGGATTTGCCAAAGCCATCTTTAGAGATAAAGATATCCTCGTGTCCTTTCAGGATTTGGCCTCTATGCTCAGCCTGAAATTTTGTGGGGAGGATGCCCGTCTGCTACAGCCCAGCCTGGGACCATCCACTCGTTTCACACAGGGCACAGAGCAGCTGTCAGATAGTAACTGCTTTCATCCACCAACCCACTTCCTCTGTTATTTGCACATTGCTGTCATTTCCGCCTCTCTTCTCATGTGCAGCATATCAGCTTCTAGATGTTCAGAGCCATTTCTGCTTGCAGATCTAGAGTAGTTTTGCTATCAGAAATCAATATTTTAAATGATGTTTTCCTCAGAAGATTATTATCATTGTAAAATCAAAATATTTTGCAATTCTTGAAAGCTCAAAGAATATTCTGTGTATGAGCTGACAGGAAACCATAATCAAATTGTCAAGCAATTGCTCCTACTGTGGCAAAGTGAGAATGTTAGATTACATGTGTCAGCATGTGAAGATAAAGACTGCATAGTGAACAGCATGCTGAAGGCTTGATAGGAGCTGGGAAGTTTAACGCTGTATGCTGTAACCTATTGTAGACAGTTCTGCTGCCTCAGCAATCCTCAGTTTGCATAAAAAACCTTTATGATCAATATAATCCCTCAGTTTTGTCATTTGGAAAACACAGCTACCAACTTTATTTGGTCAATTAAACTGACAACTAATTGCTATTCCAAAGGGTTAAGTAATAGAAGATGCTGAATACTAATATACGTACACTAGTTGTTTACTGACTCTGATATTATTATGACTGCTCTAATCTCTTCAAATAGGCACCCAAATGCATGCAGCTGTGATTATTTGAGTAAGAAAAATGGCTCATTTATTCAACATATGCATTGGCTGCTGGTCTGGGTTTTTAGATGTTTAAAGATTTATGGTCAAATTATTTTTCTGCAGTTTTCCTGTCCTTTTACCTATTCTTCTGTAAACTCTCCAATCCTCCTGCTCTGCATAGAGAATGTTCACTGAAAACATCTCTCCAAAGTGTTTGATTCTGAGCTCAGGGGCTGTAACCTGAAACCTGCTGAGAACTTGAACTCTCCTTAAATTTAGTCAGAATTAATGACTTACCACCTGGCAAGATTGGGCTTGGGGGGCATGTTGTCAAGTGGCCCAATCATTCCTGTGGCCCTTTTTCTTAAAGGTTGGATCAGACAAGAGATATGCAAGAGTGAAATTTAAAAGGGTTTTAACTTTGATAACCACATTGTCGTTCAGATTGATTATTTAAGTGTCTGTTCTGTGCTACAGTTAATGTCAGTTAAATAAATTCAAGCATTTTAGAAAAGTACAATATTTAGCCACTTAACTAGTACAGCCGCCTTCGACCTTGAGTCTGCAATTCCCTAACAAATTTTAAAAGAGAAAAAGAAATTATATGAGTGACAAGATGAGGAAAATAAATAGTATCCAATCAGAATTAGGTCACCAATGATACATTAAACTGGTATTGTACACTGATAAGGTGAATGACAAAGGGAATGCAGTATGTTTCATCATTTTGGTTAGCAGGAAAATATTTGGAAGGGTATTCTTTAAAAGTATATGGAGGGAAACACAATGGAGAATCACAAATACATGAGGGCTGAAAGCATCATGCATGTTTAATGTCAAAGGAAAAAAAAAAAAAGGTAAACAGTGAATGTTTAGACTTATTTAGAAATAGGTTTCTAATCTAACTGGAGTAAGAGCCTGGAGCATCCTTCCGGCAAGTGTAGTAAGTGGGAAATTGAGCCATGTGGCTGCAGGTGAAAGCAGAGAGATGCTGAATGTGGAGACAAGATCTTTCCTCTGATTTCCACTAGAAAAGGAAAACCACCCAGGCTTGGCTGTGCCTCTGCTTTCCTGTTAGCGATTGCAACAGGTGGACTGTCACCTTCATACCAAAAATGAAGGTAGGTTTACTTTTCATCTGGAAATTAGTCAACTAGTGAGATAATTACATAACGTTGAGCCAGGACTATGCTGTGTGTCCAATGAGTCAGTTCCAGTTCTTTAATCTGACATACCTTATCCTGAAGAACACACAATTTCTCAGAACTATTGTATGTCTAGTGGCTTTGTTTAGTCACAGTTTGAAGGACAAAGTCTGTGCTTCTGTAATCAGTACAGCTCCTCTGCTGTATTAGAGTGTATCATTCGGAGAATGTGTGCTGTGGAACAATTTGGTCTAGGCTTGTATGTTTAGTTAGCACCTACCAGGTGAACTCTAGATTTTACTTCCTTTGCTGCTTATGGGAGTCACATGCATTGCTAGCTGAGTCCTGTCCTCATTAAAGTAGTAGGAAGACTATGGATAAATGGTAGTAACCTCTTGATCAGGAGAAAATACTCTTTTTTCAGGATCTCAAAGGCTTATCAAATGCTGGAGACTGAAACTCAGAGGAAAAGAAAGGCTGAAGCTGCGACTGGTCCAAGATCTGAGTGCTGTGCTAGGGAAATAAAATCACTTCCACTCCAAGCTACTAGTTCTTGTAACAGAGCACTTCAGTGTCTCCTCTCTCCTTGATCCCTCTCCATGAAAACACTCTTTTCCCACAGTCAACAGCAAAGTATATCTCCTCAATATAAGTGACTTGAGAATGTTGTCGAAAAAGATATGATTTCAACATGTGGAATAAATGATCATATATGCACAGTGTTCTACAAGAAGGTTCAAGTTTTAAGTACGAAATTAAAATTAAGAAAATCTTGTGGGCTGAAAGCTGTTGATTCAAGTCCAATACACGCTAGTGCTAGTGATCTGAAACCTTTGGTAACTAGCAATCTGCAGGTCTTTTCATTAGTCAGTTAACATTCATTGTCAATCAATATCTCATCCCAAAAGCTTATCAACTCTATTCCACTAGGCAAATGCATTCCTGGAGTGAAAAATTTGTTGATCATCTTAGTTGATATCTAAGCAGGTGATAACTTTTGTGTCACCTATGCCTAAGCAATGTATCTCCACTTCCTTTGTGCTGCCACAACAGGAGCTGCAAATGAGTAGGAATTAAGTAATGATCACTGTTATTTTAACTCTTGAGTTGAAACTGCTTACTTGTGGTTTATTTTTTTGCACAGCTCTCCAAACTGCTTAGCTAAAAAGGCATTTAAAACATTTCTTATATTGCTGGGAAGGATAGCCTGCCAAAGGCTATTATGATGATAAAATAAATGACAGTGACTGTACTTTGCCAACGGAATATTGGACCATAACCTTTTCCTTCAACAGTTTCCGCAGTTGCTGTCTGAATGGAAGATTGGGATAGCATGGGGGTGAAATGTCTTAGGTTCAGTATTCTCCCTTGACTGGCTCTCCTCCTTCCTTAGAAGACCTTAAGCACACATCTTCCTGAAATGGATCTTACACATGACCCTCCTTCATCTTCCTGCCTCCTTCAATTTCTTTGGTAATGAGCAGAATTTTAGCATTAGAAGAATGTCTTTGTAGTATCATTCAAGGAAGAATCTTTGTTGTCATACATCTTAATAATTTATCATGCTCTTGATAAGAATTCTAAAAGATCAGTAGATAAGACTAAGCAGGCTAAGGAAGGCAGCCCTTTGATGCCGACGTTGTTAATTTTGCAGAGACTGAATTGGTCTTCTGTCATTACAGCTTAATACATTTAATTGCAAAATCATCATTTTGGGGAAGTTACTACTGTCAAATATTTTACAAAATGGCTATGTATTAATTAAGCATTTTGAAACAGAAACTACAGCTTTCCTTGCTAACACAGGAAGGAGGAAAAACCTGTAGTGTGGAAACCTTAAAACATTTATACATGAGGAGAAGAGCACATTGCAATTTCTTTTCTAAAATTAGAGAGGGGTTTTTTTTTGGAATATAACCAAGCCATTAGATATGGGCAGACTAGTTCAGATAAAAATAGAATTAAACTGAACCTATAGTTAATATTCAAAAATATGGAAGGCTTGAGAAACTGATAATTTTGCATATCTTAGTATCTCTTGGGGTTGGGGGGAACTAGAAAGCATGGAAATGTGACATAAATAAGATAATTCAGTAGAGGGAAATGATTTAGTGATCTAAACTTAGGGATTTGGGAGTCTTTAAAACAATTTTTTGAGGAGCTTACATGCTTTTTGTCCTCGTTTTGCTGCTTCATGGGTAGTTTGTATAATCAGTTGTGTATGCTTGGGTTTTTGGGGGGGTTTGGCTTGGTTTGGTCTTGTCCCTCTGTATCTCCCCACACCACACTGCTCTCCACAAAGCGTTTTCAGAGAGCTTTCTGTATGCAATATGCTTTTCTCACAGTCTTGTCTGCTATAGTCTTTACAAACAGTTGTGGTAGGGAACTGTGTGGAAGAACAGCATCCCAGCATTAGCTTCTGAAGAAAGAAATGCCTGCAGTTGCCTTTGAACCCGTCTGCCTTGGGAATTGTGCCGTTTGCCCTTTGTCAGTGTTAAAAAAGAAGGTGGTGGTTCTTAATTCCTTCTGGTACCCTCCTTACCAGAAATGATGGCAGAACTGAGTGGTCTGTGAAAATGGAGAGCACAAAATCAGTGACTTATACCGAGATTGTGCTCAAGTGCGGTGAGAACAGCAAAAATGGCTGCTGTATGTTAATTGGTATCTACTTATACCATATTGGCATAGTCGTCTTAGTTACTACAGACTTCTTGCTACTGGCTAAAAATCCACTTGGGGGAGAGCAGGCAGTTGCAGCTAGAGAGATAAAACTACAGTATTATGGAATATTTCAGGGAATTTGAGGAAATGAAACTAAAATCTCCAACATCAATACTTTGAGAAGTTCAACAGTTTGGAGCATAATGGAAGAAAGAGAGTGCAAAAGAGGGTTGATTTATTTATTCCTATTGGAGAAAACTAGAGGTTAGGTTCTGGTCTAAGATGCAGTGACAGAAGCTAGTAAATGAATGGCAGTGTTTTCCCAAAACTGGATCTGCCACCTGGTATGCAACTGCCAATCACACATACAAGGTCGAGGTATTTTCTTTATTCTCATGAGTGCGCAGTCATGGGTGCAGGGTCAAAACCAGCACACCCAACAACTGAAACCGTAAGTTGTCTATATACAGAATCTTAATCATACTCCTTTTTCTAATACATACTCATTGTTATTCAATTATGTGATTGGTCAAAATATCCTTGCTTGCTATGTAAACTATGAGGCATGCTCTATTTTTCATAACTACGTGTTTCCTTGTTTTTCTGCGGAGGTGGTATAAATTTGGGTTGGTGGTCAAGATCGCCACCTGCTGGAATTACCTTCCCCCAGTTTCACTTAGATTTGGCAGTTTTCAACAGATCTTCATGGGCTAGTTGGTTGGCCAACTAATTATTCATTTTATAGCCTTTGTTCTGGGCAGATATATTCTATTATTAATAACAAGTATAAGCTAGAACATAGGAGGTTCCACCTCAACATGAGGAGAAACTTCTTTACTGTGAGGGCGATGGAGCACTGGAACAAGCTGCCCAGAGAGGTTGTGGAGTCTCCTTCTCTGGAGACTTTCAAAACCTGCCTGGATACGTTCCTGTGTGACCTGCCCTAGGTGATCCTGCTTTGGCAGGGGGGTTGGACTAGATGATCTCTAGAGGTCCCTTCCAACCCCTGCATTCTATGATTCTGTGATTAGATCCTGTTTATAATTAAAATAAAATTATGTTGCTAAACATGTTACTAGCTACATAATTGCAAAAGCCAAACCAGACTTTTCCTGTGCTCACTTTAACTTAAAATATATCAGTAGCCATATCTTCCTATATATATAATCATATCTTCCAATCCTGTATTTTCTGGGGTATTGGTATCAGGGCCATGGAAGTATAACAAACCTTATGGCTATGGTGACTTGAGTTCTGCTTGTGAAGTTATGTTTACTCTTAAAACAATATATGTTGAAGTATTTTGCTCATTATTTCTCTGAACTGGCTCTGCTTCTACCTGTGGGTAGATATCTAGGTGCAGCCAGGTGTGTCTGTTGATCAGTTTTTACTAGCTCCCCCTACTCAGACCAGCTTACTGCCCAAAGGCGGGAGAAGCCTGACCCATAAATCTGCTTTTCTTGGTCTTTGTAATCCAAGTCCCTGTTTCAAGAGCCCTGATTGCCTGCTAACATTTCTGGTATGAGGACATCAGTAAAGACAGCTATTGTAGAGGAAATGGAACCAAGCACAGTTAAGAAAAAACCTAATTAAAAATGAAGAGGATGAGGAGTCTGGAAGATGTAACGATCCCGGAAAACATTTTGGTCTTAGAACAAAGGATATCTTCTGAAAGGTTTTCTTAAAAGCATTGTCAACATAAGTTCCTTCTGTTCTGTAGAGATCTTTCGGGTTTGCGTATCTGTCACAAAACTGCTGGTCACTGTGTAATTGTTGCCATCTCATCTTGTCCATCTGGATGTTTTCTCTTCAAAGTGATTTTTTTTTTTTTATTATTTGTTTGTTTCAGTAACATAGCTATCTTACGGATCTCCTTTGTTGCATTCTCTAAGAACTCTTCCCCAGTGCCGAACCAGGGTTGAAGTTATCCATTATGAACTAAACACAATGTAGCTTCATAAACAGCATTATTGAAGAGGCACTTTGTGTGATTTCAAGTACCCACTTTACTAAGATGTGGCTATTCTCAAGAGTAATAAGGGCTGCATTTGATTCTCGGCAAACAATTCAAGGGCCAAGGTACTGACTCAGTTGCGCTAGGATAAATGTAGAGGAGCATCACAGAAGTCAGTTGTTATGGTTTTGTATGGGGAAACTGAGCTCAAAATGTTTTTCTCTGTATGAGAAATGAGGCTCTCCCAGGCCCAATACATAGGTTTTATTTGTTAAGCACTTAGCTCTTTCTTCTGTTTGGTGGTAAGGTATTTAAAAAACATACAGAAATGAGAGTGGGATTTAGTAATTTTTAAAGATATTCATGTTTTGTTTGTCAGTTTTCAGGAGTCTGTCCTTTTTCTATAACGCTTGCTTGCAGATTCCCAGTTAATTTTTTTGGGGGAAAAAAAAAAGATGAAAAAGAGGAGTAATATCTTCTAGCATTTTTATAGTAACAATTATTATAATTTTAGAAAATTGTCATCACAGTCAGTGTGTTAAGGTAATTTGAAAACATTACAACAAGATGAAAAAAAATATAATCTTTTAAGCTGATCGTAGTTGATATACCAGCGGTGGAAGCCTGGGTTTTCATTACTGTTTGTGTAACAGACCTTTCATTACACCCACCTCATTACTTCACAAATAAAACATGACAGGCTTTGAAAGAAGATTGAGAAACTTAAAACAAGGAATATAGCCCAGTAGAACTCCCAGTTTTGGGGTACTCCTGACAGAGCCCCCATTGCTGAGACCAGAGCCTGACCTGTCTTGAGCTGCACAACAATGCACAATGTTACTTTACTGAAGAGGACTGAAGTCAGTCAAAAAAACATACATGAGTCTGTGCCAGAGTTTTAAATGTGTTTTTTGTCCTTTGGGAGCTTGGGATATGTTGTAATGCTGCTGAGTCACACTTCCGGCCTGTACCCTGGGTGAGACACCGTCCCCCGCCATTTTGTGTCCAGCTTCTCCTGCCTCTCCGGGGCCTGGCCCTCCTCTTCCTTCTGTCTCAATGTGGGAAAGAAAATGTGGTTCCCTTCAGCTGAAGAGAAGAAAACATTAACTTTTTAATCTTCAGTGTTGTAGTGACTTTAGTGAGTATAGCAGGTATAGGAGAAGGGCTGGAGCTGCTGAAGTGAGGTTACTGTGGGATAGCCCTGCAGTGTTGAGGTGGCACATGGGGCTGTGTCTTCAGCCAGGAGCTTTGCTGTGAAAGAATGAGGCTCCCTCATCATCCCAGCCCAGGAAACAAGGAGACCTCATCACCATAGTTGCTGCACCACAAAGGCTGATCCGTTCAAATATGCTTTCTGTCCAAGTGACTTCCCTCAAAGGTGGTTTGAAGAGCCACCTCTGCCTGGATTCCATTTTTCAGAAGAGTGTGATGAGGGTGACCGTGTGGCAGGGAGAGCAGAAAGGGGCTACTGGCCTAGAAAACCAGGTAAGGGCTTTGAGGATGTTCCCAGGAAGTAAACTGTTCCTGAGCTAGATCTTCCTTTGAACTGCTCCTCTCTTGTGAATGCCTGCCTCTGGGTTGATGCCAGTGTCTCTGCGCCTGTAGGATTTAATCTAGTCAACAGGCTCAAGCTCACAACCTGTGACCGTTTCTTAGAGGATAAAAGGCTTGGTCTTGACCATGCTGTTTAACAGGCTGAATGCAGAAGCCCTTGAAGGGGGCTGATGCCTGGGGCATTGCCCACCTATGAGGGAGCAGATGTGTAAGCTGGGGGTGTGCATGTCCACAAAAGCCTTTTCACACCTACACAGGGAGCAGCGAGAAAGGAGAAACAGCAGCAGCCTGTTGAAAAGCTTAAAGCGTCCTTAACAGGAGAGTGGGAGTGAATACTGTTTAATCACTGAGTTTTACCAGTATCTCAGGAGAGATGAGTGGAGGAGTAAGGAAAGTACATCATGACATACCCTGTAACATGGCAGAGAAATGTAATCGCTTTTTTTTTTTTCTTTATTCCCTACAACATTGCTGAGGAGCACCATTTATTGACTTGTACTCTATTGCAGACGGGTACTGTACAAGCACAGCAAATCCCCTGTAAACTCCTTGGGGAGGGACTGTCTTTGTAAGCTGTGGAGTACAGGCCCCTTCTTTTGTGCTCTGACAAGCTGGCTTTCCTGAAAGTCAAGCAATGTTTCCATAAAGATCAGAAGCAGGTGCATGTTTCAAGTGTTTTGCATATAGTATCTGGCTTGCCCTGTCTTCTCTAAATGTGTGTACCACATGCATGCCCAGGGTGCTCAGCATCTTTTCTCACAGTGGTTTAACCATTGGGCTTGTCTGAGGTTCCTGCGGATTTACAGCAAATACCTGAGCAAAGCATTCTCTCAGAATCAGAGTTTTATAACTTATTACAAATCCCTAGATTTATGCACAGTTATTCAGAAAAAGGTGAAGATTCTTGGGGGAAACATTAGTATACACTGTTCTCATAATACAGTGGTAGCAATTCATTGCTGCCTTTCCAATAGCTTCTGGTACACAGAAGAGATGAATGTAAGGTCCATTTCATCTAATCTTTGCTCTGAATGACATTTTAGGTGTGTCTACACCATACAGAATAACACAATGTACAATTCCCTGTGCTCTTTGAAGTGTAGAGAGCCATCCACGCTGGGTGGGGCATCATCATGTAGAAATGGTTCTTCAGGTCTCAAAAGCAATGTGTTCCCCTTAGTACTGTGCATCTGGTAGCTTCCAGTTCTGCTAATGGTCTGAGTTGTTCCCTGCTGTGTGGTGTTGATTTGCCCTATGGGACTTCTATGAATTAGTTTTGTCAGGGATTTTGTCATGATCCAACAAAGGTGTTTGAGCTGGTGTGGATAGTGCTTATGAGTTTAGAGAACAGAACACCTGTACTGCATTAGTGCTTATAGTACCTGTTTCCTAGTGGAGTTTTGTAACTGTTAACTGCTTCTTTCACAGCTCATTTGCTATATATGAGGGCTTTGGTGGATATCACCTATTAGGAGGCGATGTGACAAAATATTGGCTCTTGAAAGATCGTTACCTTTAGCAGCGGGAAGTACCTACTTGTAAGATGCTCATTGTTTTATTGGCCAATCAGGAATTTCACTGTTTTCCTTGTAAGATACTCATAGTTTTATTGGCTAATCACTGTCTTCCAGTATCTTTTTCTTCTTTGTTTTTTTCTCTCTTGATATTCCAAGAAGAAAACAGATCATCATGTAGTTGAAAACATGTCCTTTACTATCTGGAAACATTTGAGTGTGTATGCTTCTAATGCTGAAGGATAAAAGTGTATGAATTCTATTACCTTGAAATATAGGTATGCTAATACCTCTCAGTACCTCATTTTAGGCTTTGAAACTTTTCAGGGCATATGTACAAAGCACAAAGTGCTACAGTCTATTCCTTCTTCCACACTGTGTGTAGAATTTTCCTTAGCATCAGTACAGATGTCTGTGCTTGCTCCTCAGGATACGGAAGAACTGTTGACATGGTCATTTTCAAACCAGGGTCAGTGCAGTGGGGGTGCGTAAGGGCTGTTTACGCTGTGAGTCAAGTGAAGCCATGCATTTGTGCTACCTGTGACCACATCTATCTTCTTAGCTCAGAACTGATGCTGCACTGGCTTCAGCCCTGGCTCTTGCCTCTTTTTAGAGTGTAGGTAGAGTGGGTTCATCATGCGAGTGTGAAAAATATTTGTATAGATTCACTGCTGTATAAGTGACACAGATTTGGGATGGCCAGGAAGGAAGAAGAAAATGGTCGGTCTCAGCTGTGATGCTCGGCTGAAATAATGTTGCTTTGGTTCCCTTTTCTGTACTTGAACAATAGTGAAATTCCAGGCAAAATATTGTACCTTCCCTGTTCCATTTAACCTTTTAAGGGCCTTTTCATACTGACAGCCTTAACTTTTTCAAGGAACAGTCTGTCTCTTGGTGACCAAACAGTGACTGTGCCACACTGTGCATTAGGCGCCTTAGCCTTTGTTCTGCCACAGCTCCCCAGGCACTGCTGCGGCCTGCCTTGTCTCTGCACCTCTGCCACCTTTCCCTGAGCTGCTGCAGCAGTGTTTGCCCCTTGCTCTTGTGCTGCCTTTCTCCTGGCTGCGCACCTGCAGACCCCATACTGAGGGCTGACAGATCTTGTAGGAAGTGATCACTACCAGCAGGAGACTTATCTCTTACTGCCCATCCCCATTTTTCCTGACAATTGGCTATAGCTCTTGGTTTACAGCAGGGAACCCAATGATACACATGTGTAAAGATTACAAACTGGCTGGTGTGCAGCACCTGCCCCTTATTAACATATGCTCCAGTCAATGCAAGCAGTATCATGAGGTGGAGCAACCTGTTGTGAGTTTGATCAGATCCTGATGAAACAAGATAGTTACTGTGGGAGAGGTGCTGGGAGTAGGCAACCTGCTGCACGGGCAAGGATGCCCGTGGTAGGATGCTCATCTGCCCCTGGCTGGCCATTGGAAAGAGATTCCATGTCCCTTTTCTCTTTGTTCTATTGTACTTTTTTCACCAAGTAGCTTCTACCGTTGGAGTCGTGTATGCCATTAGCTATGAGTCCTACTAATAAATCTTTGTGTGTAAGCCTGTCTCAACATCCTTTGCACTGCAATTAGCATGTTAGAACTCAGTATCAGTTGGAGTCTTTGGTTGTGGTAGTAATCTAGTAATACAGTATCACAGAGCTCATTTGTAAGGGCTGTCAGGTGTTACTGTATTGCTACATAACCTCTTCTAGAAGGATGGGAAACCTGAGAATTTTACAAATAAACTGAATAGGAAAAACTACAACTTGGATTCATTTATAGTTAGGATGCTTGGCCAGTATGCACTTCAGATAGAGCAATAAGCTTTCAGCTTCTGTGTAACTATACACAGCAGGTCACCCGGTCGGTCTGTCTGGATTTAGATGAGAAAGGAGATTGTTGTCAGTAATCCAAAGATTGCTCTTTGGACCAGATTTTTTAAAAGAAAAGTAATCATCTACAATGTGAGCCAGACTTCCTTCAAAAGCTCATCCCCATTTTAGGCACCAAAACAAAGTGACCACGTTCAACTAAAGAGCTCAGTGGGGGTGTGTGTGTGTGCACATGCAGAGTCCTGATCTCTGTGTCACTGCTGGGGTGACGGTGGGGGAGCTGCTTCTGTGGATCTAGCAATCACAAAAGTGTCTAAATATGACCTTGGCATATTGAAAATCTGTTCACAACTGAGGGTGCTGAGCCCTTGAAAATAAGCCCCTGGGCTCTTATGAAAGCCTGGTCCTGCATCTGTTCAATCTGAAAGTGCTGGGAACGACCTCTTGCTATGCAGATTTGCATTCCTTGTTGAATTCAGTTAGAATTGGTTATTGCATTTTGTACTTATGCTGTGTATGTTGGTATAAGCCGAAATACATCTGAGGGAGTAAAAAAAAAAAAATAATCTGTTAACATAGTATTATAAATCTGTTTGGTGTGTTTTGCATCTCTGTTTTCTTTGAAGTGCATATCTTTTTCACAGCAAGTAATAGTTCAGTTGATTAAATGCTGGGAAAAATTGCTCCCTGTCAATAGGGCAGTTTTTACCAAGTCAGTGGTTGTTCTACACTATTCACTTGGTTTAACTTCAGAGAAGTAAGTTTAAGAAATAAATATTTAGAAGTAGATTGCATCTGAGAGCATTTTCACACACACACCGCACACCCTCCAAGTCCTTGGCTTTACCTCCTGGTGATGTTGATAAAAGAGCTCTGCTCGAAACTCGCTTTCAGCTTCAACAGGTCAGGAGGTCACTGCAGGACCCAAGGGTTCTTTGTGGCAGACTAGTCTGCCTTTACTCAATTTGTAATATTTAACTTAGTTTGTGTTGTTACAAAGAAAGTAACAAAAATTCTGGGATGTCATGAGGAGTTACTAAGAGCACAAGCCTGTGCTGAAGAGAATGCAGGCAAGCTAATAGCTTAGCTGATGTCATGCACAAAAGTCATTGGTAGAATCGAGAGCAAGGATGGGCCTTGCGATCAATTATTTCTTCAACATTCTCCAGAATGAAAGCCCACTTATGCAGACGGTGGGTTTGTGCCATGAATAGAGACAGTAAAACACTCAGTGATCCTCTGGCTGAAAGACTTCAGCCCATATATGGAGCTGTGGTTATTATTAATGATACACTTTACCCATTGTTATAAATAATTTGTGGTTTTGCTAAAATGGTGCTTTGACTCATTGCAAACCTTAACGCACTTTAGATATGTACTTCCAAGAGTTCAGCTATAATCTTTAAAATCTTTTAGTTTTATTCTGTAGAGTTTTATGATTATGTTGTTAAACAACTTAGATGTCACATAGCTTATATGATGTGCATTTCTTCTCAGTTTCTATTGCATTTTTGAATAATTTGCCTGAATATAGTCAATATAGTAATTAAGAACTGTCTGCTATGTTATCTCCAATTTGCAGTAAGATAGACATTGGGAGTCAGATTCTATTCTGACACAGCTTTGACCTCAATGGGTTAATCCTAATGGAGAATATAATCCTCTCTATGCAGAAGTACATTAAAATGATCACGTTTTTTATCTGTAGATATTCATTAACCTAACGGAATATCCTGAACTTGTCCCGTGGTGAACTTTTTCATACCTGTAGAAACAGAAGGAATATTGAGGGTGCGACATCTGTCTGATAAATAATCACTCCTTCGTCTTGATGCTTGGTGTTAAAAAATTAGGTCACCCAATTTAGCCAGTGATAACCTGCCATCCGTTAAATCCAAAAGCTTTCTCTTACTGAGACTCCTTTCACTCATAACCTGTACCTCGTGTATACTTAGACACTTCTGTACATCCCGTGGATAGCCTGCGTTGTCTGGAAGTTATGCATAGTCCTTCCTGGTTTGTAAATTGTTGTAGAGAGTAGAAATAACATTGCTCCCCATTTCTGTAAGTCCTTATTGAAGAAGGAAGACTGTCAGTGGAGTAAGTGTACAGTCCCATCTCTTTTTAAATAAGAACGTGCAGCAAAATGTGGATGACTTGGTTATTTAGCAGCATACCTGGTCCTACCTGGCACTTGAAGAAATCTTTTTCTCTCAGAATCTCAGGCCCTTTACAAACACATGTCAATGTCATTAACCATATTTTACACACAGAAATATGAGACAGAGGTTAGTTATGACTTCCTAAAAGAGTAACTTCTGGTGCTTGGATGTTTCAATTTTGCTATGATTGAAAAATGACTTCTTCCAGGAAATCTCATAAAGTTTTATGCTCTTGCTTGCATCTTCTGCATTTCTAGGTTTTGGACTCATTTTCTAAGAAGATCACTATTGAAAAGATATTTGGGATTGTTTTTGTTTGTTTGCTTTAGACTTTTTTTTTTGCTATTATTACTGGGTAGTACTTGCAAAAATCCCATTCTTGTGGTTTTCATGAAAGAACAACAAGGAGAGACTTCATCTTAGTTTTCAGGCTAATGTGAAGAACAAAAAATAAAAATATCTTTGTGAAACACCAAATCCAAAACTAAGAGCTTTACATCATATTATGGGCTTAATGTTGACATAACCCAGGGGCACTTATAGAGGGCAGTGGAACTCCTGGAGTGAAGTGTGGATTTGGGCTTTTACTGACCTAGCATGGAATAAGTAGTAAGTCCATGTGATGTGATTTCAAAAAGAGAAAACAAGAGGTGAATGAAACCAATCAAAACATAAACAAAAGTATTGGATATAACTTTTTTGTAGAAAACATTTCTAGATGTGTTTTCACTATTTCCCGATATTTTAAATAGTCAAGATACAGTTTTAGAGGCTTTATAGCACCCCACTTTAAAATAGGCAAAATGTATCCTATGGGTGCATTCATAGTGTTAAAACAGCATTTAACAAGGCATTTTCTATTAAAATCATAGGTTGCTGTCTTGAAAAAAACCAAAAAGCAGGAACAGTGTAATGGAAAACAAAATAAATCAAATGCACGCAAACTGAATCTTAGCTATGAATCTGGCCTTAGGCAATTTGGCACCAGTTTGCACCCTTGGAGAGCAGCTGCATTGCAGAGGAGCTGCTCTCTGAAGGGAGGGTGGCTTTGCAAGCCTGTTCAAGGCTCTGCTGCAGCACTCTGCCAAGTGAGTTTCTTCTGCCCAGGGACAGGTGCTGAATCATGTCTCTCTTGGTCAAAGAGGAGCCATCTGCTTCTGTACCAGCACTGTCCTTCCCTGGTGGAGATGTTGGCTTCTTCTCTGCAGTGGAGGGGCTGCAGGATAACTGTGATTCTGGACCTAAGAAGTGGGATCGATGACTGGGCAGTGAATCTAATACTTTATCCTAAGTAACTTATTTTTTTTCTGTTAGCACAGTGAAGTTTTCATTCCTTTCACTAACTAGCTCAAATGAGATTCTGGAGCCACTGGCATGATATCTAAACCTTTTGTGGAACAAATTATTTTTAGCCAGCGTCCCTGAGTTGTATAAACTCATGAATTCGAGCAATAAGCAGTGGGTCAGCAGCAACAGTTAAACAGGATGATATCGTCAGGCTTATAATAAAGGAGTAGAAATCCCACCTGCCTGGGAGTCTGGGTTGTTCCTACAGCTCCCAGAAATGGTGAAGGAGCTTTTATTTATTTCTCAGTGGTAATGAAGTGCAGTAAGTCATCAAATGTAGGTCCTGTGTGGCTTCGTGTTTAGTGGCGTTATTTGGAACTGTCTTGCTTTAGTTCTTTCTTAAAGATATAAACATGACTTGTACTCCGATACTTTTGTGATTGAAGTGTTAAACTGAGGCTATAGTTCAGCAGAAAGGGTGGTTGACTATGACCTAAAATAAATGGTTGGTCCCAAAGTCCCTGGAGCAACTTGCTTTCCTTAGACGGAGCAGGGGAGCAGCACACTAGGCTTCAAATACTGAGAAACATTTTTGAAGTGCTACTAGCTATATTAAAACTGCAAATGCTTACAATAGCGCCACTTTAGCCACTTATCCGCTATTTTTCTGTAATCATTATTTGTTCCCATTGTTTTCCTGTAGCTCAGCAATTCTCTGTCATGAAAATGGATATAATATTGACAAAAAAGGGGAGGATAGATTGAAAATATGTGTAGATGTAAACATTTATGCATCCCACATTAGCTATTACTATAGAACATGCCAATTAAACTAGTCTGCATATACAATAACTGCTATACAATTACCTAAAGATGTTGCCAAACAGTGATTCAATCTGTAAAGAGCAGTGAAGAACAAATGCAGGAGAATGTTCCTGTACAGGAAAGTAAATGTTTAGTTTTAAGCATGTTTAAGCATTCTCAGTGAATATCTTAGGACCCACATGTTCATTTAGACGCTTTACTAAAATACGATCTAAAGCTCTCCAGCTACCTGGAGATAAGAGTTAAAACAAGAAATGCATTTAAAAAGAGAAATATTTTTAAAGAATAAAAATAACAGTAATATATTGATGATGGATATGTTCCTGGGATTAGTGAAAGGCCACTGGCCTTGCCCATCCAGTCATTAATCCAGGAGGAATTCCATGAGCTTTGGTTGTCACCCACTTATTCCAGATGAATAGTAAACTTGTGCTTCTTAATAGCATGCGGAGTTGTAAGATACCTTTCTTTGCCTTTTAGAGGTATAGAGATGTTCTTTCACTCTGGTAACAACAGGTTGGATCCATAGCTGTTTAAGATCAGCCTCAATTTTATATTTTGCTAGCCTGAACAAGGACCAATATCTGCCCTGGGCTATTAATAATAAATAAATCTTCTATTTCTCAAAAAGATGCTGTTCTTATTTGTTGTAAAACAGCTTACTACATTTTCTATATTAATAAAACTTTACACTTGAAAAGCTTTTAATTGTTACTGTCAGCAGTGAAAGAAAAAGTTGTTCTTAACTCATTTCTAGATGCTATGAAAATGATTTGAAAATGTGTTGTTTTTTTTTAAATAAGTCTCATACCAGTATAGTAACTTCCATAAATTTTTTTCCCCATGAAACATTCAATAGCAAGAAAATTCTGACTGAAATCAGCACAAAAATATATGAGATTGTTGTCAACCAGAGCAGCGTGCCTGCCAGAAATATTTAAAGCAGATATTGATTGAGACACCATCTTACAGTCTTGGCAGCTAGATGACTTTTACACTGAACAGGGAAAGCCAAAAGGCTAAATCCTCCGAAGAGAAGGGTGTTCAAAAACCTGCCCAGGCTCATGACCCAAGAGCAATCTCTTCAGAGTACTTCTGAGTGAAATAGTCTATTATTGATTCAACAGGCTTTCTTGCTTTCCTTGTCTTTAGTTTCCTCTGTTGTCCTTCAGTTCAGTCATTTGAGGCTTTTCAGGAAATCTCAAAGAGGAAGTATCTGATCTCTTGCTTTATAATTTCTGTTATTTCCAGTCAGAACACCTTGTTAAAGTGTTTAGAAGTTTGGGAACACAGGAGTAATTAAGGATGAAGAGCATTAAAAGCATACTGTATACATATTGTGTATATGTAGTATGTGATTTTGTGTATTTATATAAATATAACCTGCAACATTTTCACGATTTAAAATGCTTTCAAATGCACTATCAAGGCTGAATGTCAATGAAACTGGAGAATTCTGAGTGACAGAGGTGCATAGTTAAGGTCACTGCAGCCAACTTCTGTGCTGTTCTTGTTAGCAGGACTACAAACAGCCTTTTGCGTAGTTTAGGGGATTGCCCTGAGAGGCGGAGCGCTTGTGTGCAAGAATACCATCGTTTTATGAGGAGTTCATAGCAAGTTTGCCTAAAGTATAAAGCTACATTTTCAGCTAAGGCAAGTTAGTCTCTTCCCTTTTGAAAGCAATGGGCTATGCCAGTTTTGTTAGCTGAGTAATCCAAGTCAATTTTTATGAAGAAATACTAGATTAGTGTGGCTGCTACTGCCCCATGGCCAATGGAGTCTTAGGTGGAGTGGATTTATTTTTTGTGTTTTGTTTTTAGGGAGTTGGTGGATTTGTTGGGGTGTGATTTTTTTTTTTTGGCTGGTTTGGGGTTTTTTTTTCCTTGATTGTGCATTAACTGGGGCCAGTAAGAGCTGTAGCTCTCACTAAGCTTTTTAGGAATATGTCATTTGATGTGTACTAACACCTTTCTTTGGAATCAAAAGAAAATTGAGGCAAATCAAATGCTGAAAGAACTTATTTTTTTAAACCATGAGATCAAGGCTTACTTTTTTTTCTGAAGGACTGAGTTACAGAATAGCAAGCACGGAATACACGTGGAAAAGGTGAAATGGAGAGGGGCATTGGAGAAGTTTGGACTAGAGCTGTGGGGAGGGAATGCCATTGAGCTTATAACAGCCTTTCTGATGATAATCAGATTTGTTACCAATTCAGGCAAGTAAGATTATACAGTTTATATTTATTTGTTAGTGTTCAGTTCAGGAGAGAAGATACAGTATTTTTTTTGTTATTTCTATTTTAATACATGTTTCTGGAGCAGAAATATGTAACTTTTTAGATGTAAGTTTCAGTTTAAATTGACCAAAAAAAAACCAAAACAACAACCCCAAAACCTGAAGACTTGCATTAAAACTGGTTGGGTACATCTAAGCTACCATCTGCAACAGCACATCTTTGCCAAGTGCAGGTTCTTTTTGCGGCTAAGGTCAAGGCGTAAATGGTTTTGAGGGCCTGGCTTGGAGCAACTCAGCATAAGGCTTTTCCAAGTTGACAGTCCAATTTCTTTCTAGATCTCGGTACTTTTTATTTCCACCTCTTTTCATAGGACTACTCTTCTTCACAAAAGGCATGGAACATTGTAGTATTTTTAACACTTCTCTCTGTTCATTAATGGTTGATGCTAAGTGGGCACACAGGACAGAATAAGAACCTCTCTTTGCAGGCAGTAGTTAGCACTACGTCCCTTAGACTAAGTTTCTGACCCAGTGGGTGGCAAAAATACCATATTGTCTAAACATTAGGGATATCTGTGGGGATAGGCTAGCTAATGAACTTCCTTTTTCTTACCATTTAAGTACAAATATCTTTACTGGGGTATAATTTATAGGATTATAAATCCACTTAGTTTATAGTAATCTTACCAATAGCTGATTCTATCTGCTTGACTCTAGTATGCTTAACAATATGGTCCATGGACCAAAGATCTTACAATGTAAGATAAATAATGTGTTTGGATTCAATCCTTAGAGATAAAAGGCTCAGTAGATTTACTATGGCTGATCCTCCTTAAATTCCTGTAATTTACTAAATTCCTTAGAACTGAGACTTTGCATGCTGTATGGGAAATTCTTTAGAATGATTTCCTGAATGTAATATAGCAAGTCAATTATATGAACTCATTTCTTTTTTTGGTGATTTGCTACTGGCTGCTTATTGATCTCTGATGAAAAAGTATTATGTAAAGAAATTTATGTGCCCATAAACCTGATGGCAATAGTGATAAACAGGATTTGCATGCAAGTGTAGCTACTGCTTATGTTCCCAGCAGAAAGATTATACTGCTTCACTCTAGATGATTGGAAGCAAGAAATAGTGCTCCAACTTTTAGATTGATGAATTTGGTATGCGTGTGTCTGTACATGTGTGCATGCATAGAATATACTCATATGGTATATTAAAGATGTTTAGCTCTTTCATTCATGCTTAACTACCATGATGCATATCTTGAGTATATCAAGCCTGGCAGTTGAAATTCGTGCTACTGAAACACTTCCCATACAGAAAGCGCCTCCCTCTTTTTCAGGGCACTTCTCATATCCATTCTACTGGGGGAATATCTCCTGTGGGCTGCATCCTTTTTCACTTTTTCAAAGGTGGACATCTGTTTCATCCCTGTATAGTTTATTCTGGAGTAGGAGGTGCCATAAATTGAGTTTTGATTGAGGTTATTACCCCTGAGTATTTGGATCGTTACTGCTGACAAATAGGGATTTGGTTTTGGTTATGAATGTAGGTACTTCGAGAGCTCTCCACAAATATGGAGGGCAAGAGATAGTCAGGTGTTTCTGCAGAAACCTCTGGTGCAAGGGCTATAGCGCTCAGCCAAATATGACATGGTATCATCAGGGACTACCATTAGTTCAGTTTTATGGTTTAAAGTAGAAGTCATGCAAAAATTGGTTGCATAATAACCTTGTGATCCATCTTAAAGGTGTTGATCGTCCTTGCAGTACATTAAACACTGTTTTATCTGTGCATCAATCTCTCACAAAATGATGGGAAAAACAATATCATAGTAAGACAGCTCAACATAATAATTAATATGCAGTATTAAATCTCTCATAAGCAGACAGTAAGGAAAAGAAAGCTCAATCATTACATTGGATTTAATTTGCTGAGGGAAACAGCCTTTACACCTGAGCCACAGTCACCGCTTGTTTTTTCTCTCAATTAAATCCATGCTTGTCTAAAGCAATGAGGGTTTGGAGGACAAGATCAGGGCACATGCTAATGAAGTTCCCCGCAGTACAAGGACATTACGCAGAAACTATTACAAGGCAGAGAACACATAATCTGTATTTAAAATTCTCTCTAAAGCAATGAATGTAAGAGCTGGTGAACATTAGATGTAGACCGTGCTATTAATAATCAGAGTTTTGTCAAAGTAAAAATTCTAAATGTATAAAACTACATTTGTGACATGTCGAAAGACTGAAAAATTGGAAATGTTTATATTCTAACATATTTACTTATAAAATATGGATATTCTCAAATTATAGCATTAAAATACAGATTTTTCTATGTGATACTGCCACTCAAGAGTACTTATCACAAGATACCTATATTTACACCTACCCTTTTGAAAACTAATGTAGTAACAAACTTGCTGCTTATGCCTACCCAGGCCCATTTTGGATTCTTCACTTCATACACTATGTTATTGGCCAAATGAAACTATAGCACTATGAACTACTGCAATACTGATCTACTAATTAGGTTTTCTTGCCAGACTTAGAATTTCTGGCACTATCACCTAACTCCCAGAGGATCTCTAAGTTGTGGCTTCCAGAAAGTCACTGCTAGTTACTACTACTGATTGCTTATCCTTCACTGAAAATCATACCTTGGAAGGATGATGAGTGATTGCATTCAAAAAGGCTTTGAGGTATGGCTATGCAATCACAGAATATTCTTTAATTTTTTTTTCTCAACTATGGCAAAAAAGGTTTTGGGAACTTTTCCAACGTTCTTTATCTGTATACTCTTACAAGAAAGTACCCCTAATAATGAGTTCTTTGCCAAATGTGTATGTATTTGCACATTCCTCTCCTGAATCTCTCTTCAATGAGTAGAATTTGACCTGTTTCAAGTCATTCCTGACTGATCCCTTTCTTCCATCCTCTATAGTGCATTATTTATTTCCTGTCTGTATCTCTAACCTTAAGGTAATTTCATAAAAGAAGTCTTGAGTAGCTTAAGAAGCTTGTGAAAGCTAATGGAAACACTGTCATTTCTCTCCA
The DNA here is from genome assembly GCA_013396935.1 of Baryphthengus martii. Classification (NCBI taxonomy): domain Eukaryota; kingdom Metazoa; phylum Chordata; class Aves; order Coraciiformes; family Momotidae; genus Baryphthengus; species Baryphthengus martii. The sequence continues at coordinate 221,717 of VWZK01003933.1, read as the reverse complement.
AAATATTAATTCTGAGTTGGTGGGGTTTTTTTCGTGGTGGCGGAGTTGGTTTTTGTGTTTGGGGTTTTTTTTTTGTTGTTTTTGTTTGATTCAGTGTTCGGGTTTTTTGTTTGAATTTCTTTGAGCCAAAGTCATGATTCTTGAAATTCGGCATGAGGGGAGAAATGCAGCATTGCAAATTCACAACTCTAGGAATCCCAACCTGATTCTGACTGGATTTACTCCAGCTGCAATCCAAGTAGTTCATTTAAATACAAATATAGAGCAGTTAAATAGCTGTAACTGATTGGAAACAGGACATCTATTTTCAGATTTTGTTTCTGTGAAAAATACTGAATTAAAAGTATTAGAGACGAAAAGAGGGTGCAACAAGTCAATCAGTTTATTTCTTCCCTTCCTTGCTGTCTCTAGGTTTCTTTTGAGTCTACCTAATTTTATGCAGAGGATCTAGATGACCTATTTCCCTCTATCTCGGTACATTTTTGCCAGGTATTCAGCTATTTTTATCATCTTCTTAATTTGATCCAAATTGTACTTGTGTCCTATGTCACATTTATGTCATTGAATTTTTTTTTTTTCTCCAGTCTTGGTGTTGGGACATGTGACAAAACTTCCTAGCTAAGCCTAGTCTTTGGGCTTCTATCTGTAAACTGAATTTCAAAATAATGAGCTGGAAACAAAACCATTAAAAGATTAAAAAAATCCAAATAGACAACAACAACAACAAAAATCCAAGCCACCACTGCCATATGCTGATAGCAATTTAGGATTACATCTTTCGAACATGCTGAGGAAATTTTGCCATGAACAGTATTTGACTAGGCTATTCAGAGATTTTTCTATTTAATCATCTAAGAAAATCTCCTAACTAGTAATTAACATTTTGGTATGGGGCTTTAATGATTTTTGGCTTTTTGGGTTTTTTTTTTTTGTGTGTGTGTTTGAGTTGCTTGGTTGGTTTGTTTTGTTTAATGCTTTCTGGGTTGCTGTGTGGGTGTGGTCTTTTTTTGTTTTGTTTTTTTTTTTTCCTGACCTTGTCTGGTTTGTGTAGATTGACTAGTCATCATGAAATGGACTATCACCTCTGTGCTTATAGTAATTTATTTGCATATAAAGCCCAAAATATTAGTGGGCTTTAGCTGTTCTTCAAAAGTCATGACCTCTAATAATTTAATAATTTTTATTACCCTACTCTGGACACATTCTAATATTTTCATGTTCTTTTGTTGTGGAGCCTCAAACTGCACACAATATATACCATATCTTATCAAAGATGTAGTCCTACTACTTTTTCCGTATTTTTCACCCATATGATTCTAATGCTACTACTTCTCACATTTCTTTTTCTTTGACTGTTTTGGTTGTTTTGAATTCTTCCAAAAGTAAATGGTCCACCGCTTTTCCTTTTTTCAAAGGCTCTATTATGACTCTACCAATGAAAATTCAAGCTGGCAGAAGAAAATTGAAAATTGTACACATTTCAGTCTGAAGAATTTGTAAGTCAGACTCAGAATATTTTTATAACCAGCCCCATCTTTGAGGTACCATATTTGTGCTGCTTTCATGGAATTGTTTTGAATGTCCTAACACTATTGATACTACCTCTCAGTAAGACCTGAAAGCAAACTCATGTGGAATGAATAACTAACACTCTCCGTGGCCCTGGGAATTCTGAGATTGATGGGTATGGCAATAGACAATACATGACTCTGCAGATTTAAATATGAAAAGATAAGCAGAGTAAAAGATGTGAAAAAATTGGCAAAAAATAAAGACAAAGTTTTTTTAAAAAAGAAATTCTCAAAGGATGGAACGCTTGTAGTGTAAATGCATCTAATGATTATATTTTAAAAGCAAAAAAAAGAATTAACTCCTTTCCACCACAAACCACAAAATAAGACTCAGAGCTACAGTCTTTCTAAATCAGAAGATGAAAAAGTAAAAAAAGATGACTCTGTAAAGGATTTTACTGTTGTGTATAAATGCAAAAATAGAAACAAAACCCCCACATCAAACACTAAAAAATATCCTATAAATAGAAGTACAGTAATAATGTAATATTGAGGCCAGCTAGACTGGAACTCCTAGCTAGTATTAGTAGTCACAGCAAAAGAATTGAAAAATGTGGAGTAACTGGTCCATACAAAATGTTTCCGTGTTAGAATCTGACATAGAATAGTTGGCATTTTGTTGTTATATTCTGTTTTTCCCTTCTGATGCATAAATATTGTGATACTACAATTCATTATTCATTACTTCACTCTGATCAGCATTATCCCTAAGGGGATCTAAAAGAAGGAAGTACCACTCAGATTCAGGTTTCATTAACAGCACTGAACCGTGACAAACACACCAAATGGGGCTGGGAGTAAAGAATTAGTAAGAAGTGGTACTGTGGGTGCGTAAATGAGGGAATCAAGCTATGAGTGTGCTGAAGCAATGGGAGCCTTACTGGATTAAGTGTTGAAGGAGAGTGTGATAATGACCTGTAGGAATGTAACTTCAGATGTGAAAAACTGTCTTAGATACATTAAGAAAGAAGATGAGATCTTGGTCTAAATTAAATTATTTTAAGTTGCTTAGTTAATAAAAGAAGGAAAGTATAATTTGTTTTGTTTTTTTCTGTTTTCTAAAATCTAAAGCATGACTTTTTTTTTTTTTTAAAGTAAATAAAATACATGACATGTTTGAAGGTGTTTTTTCAAACTATGCCAAATAAAGTTTGAATCTTGGTGAGGGGGAAGAAAGAAAACTAAATAGTTAAAAGTAACTAAGCTTTAGTTTCCAAAAAGTGAACCAAGAGTTTGCTTTTTGGTTTTTTTCTTCCTTCCTTGTGGGATTGCAGGGACAACTGTCCTCCAACCTTTCTCCTTCTGTAAAAGAAATCTAAGAAGAGAACATGTGAACTGGTAATTAAATGTTTCACACTGTGTGGTTGAAAATGCAAAGCTAAAGCAAAACAGAGAGAGGAGATCCCTCTGCTGCACCTATTGAGCTGCAGAGAAATAAATTCTTTTTGAGCATCCTGTTATCTCAAAGGAAGGACTACTTCACAGAAAACCTGAATAAAATTCCAATAATTACAAATGCTCAGTGGTTTATAAACAAGTTCTTATAGTGGGACTAAGGCGTACTCAAAACAAATTTCAGTTTCAGGGGTGGAAAGCAGTCTTTTTGCTCACTAGCTACAAACTAACATTTGTGACAGGCACTTAAAGAGAAGTTCAAGGTGAATTCACTCAGCTGTGACTGGCCATGTTTTCCTATTACTATCATCAAATGAGAAAATTAAGTATTAAATGCAGTGTCAAAGAGTATTAGCCTAAAAAGTAAAAAACCCAAATAAGCTCCTCCAAAACAAAGAAAAAAAAAAAAAACCAAACAACCCCCTTTCCAAAACCAAAGTCTCCAAAACATATACCAAAGTTTCCATATCAGAGTAAGATTTATAAGTACTTTCTCAAGGCTTCTTCAGTGAGGAGTCAGAATGAATAGGATACAAAACAATGTCCTTTGTGAAGAAATACTGAACAAAGTGAGGTTAAGATTTTGGCTTCCCTCTTGTACTACAGACCCTTTATATCCATAGCTTTGGATTGCCAATGTCAAGACAATAACTAAACTACTACTTGTGATCAAACCAGCAGAAATAAAGGCTGAAGATAAAAACAGCCTTGTGAAACAACCACAGAAATTTGGACACAAATAGAGATGACACAGTGCAGGAATAAATGGAGAGAGGAGAGAATCCGGAGAGGCAGGAGTACAGGAGACTATGATATGATAGCATTTCAGATTTTAATTTATTGGGTTGGAGATATCAGATGACTAGTTGGCATGTTAGAGAAAATGTACATAGAGTAAGACCTGGGATAGGAGTTATCTTTAGGGACTTCTGCCTTGGAAGGACAGGTTTTAAAGCAAAACGGGCAAAGTGAAAAAATGTCATGTTTTCTTGTGTAGATATCTGAATTTTAAGATGCATCTGTTTTCAACATAAAATTTGTGTACTGGTTTCCTAGCATGTAAAGAAAAAACATATAATTCTAAAGGTTTGTTTGGTTTGGGTTTGTTTTTTT